>UXGC01000508.1:0-95863 GCA_900480045.1 Eurytoma adleriae
GGCATATCGGTGTCTAGTGCTGTACTACATGCATTAGCATGTTAGTCAGCACAAAAAGACCCACGGCCAATAAAAAACGAAAGAAAGAAAGAATTTTTGCCGCGCGAGAACCTTAAAACGTCTGAAAACGTCTTGCGGAGTCGCGGCAAATAATTCACTTCCGTACCCGGTCAAAAATATACTATTTCAAATTGTTGATTTGTTTATTATTATAAAAAAAAAGGAAGCGCAAAACATTTTTGCCCGTGTCCCGCATTATCTAGCGAGTAAAGAGATTGTATAAGATTGAGGAGTTCAAGTTTCACGTTATTCATATAGGTGCACAGTTACATTGTATGTGTCAATACATACATACAGCAGTTGCATTAGACAGGTACCGGGTACGGTCGTCGGAGGACGGGTACGCGTGAGCGCAAAACGATCAGCTGATTCTCCAAAAACATTTAAGTATAATGTCAGAGGAAAAGAAAGTGCCAGATCAAGAGGGTGACGAAGAATTAAATGAACTCTTAGACAGTGCGTATAACAGCAATATTGACTTGACATAAAAAAATCTAAATGCATAACAACGCAATGAATGCATTGGATGAACATAACCTCGTATTACTACTACTTTTCATACAAATTGTAAATATATAAAATTCTTTGTAACATTTTCTGTGACATACAGAAAATTCTTTAACTAAAATTTTTTTATACATTTTAACAATAAATACGCAGTAATTATTATTAAATTAAATTTTCATTGACACTACAGAAATATTTGTTTAACGCGAGGTCATAAGTTACATAAGCATTATTCTAATTTTTAAAATCCATTTCAAGGTGCATTAAAAGATTTTGACAAGCCTGCAAAGTCTTTGGTTTCTAAGAAAGAAGATGAATCTTCAACTACCAAAGATATTGCAACTACAGATGAGTCAAAAGAAGAGACTACAGTTGAAGAAGTGTGGACAGAAGATTTTATAAAGCAAGCAGCTGATCAATTTCAACGAAATTTGGAAGATTTAATGCAAAATGGTAAAGAATAATAATAAAAAAATATTTATTTAGGTAATTTTGTAAATTTTTTTTTTGTTTAGGTTCTGGTTCAGAATTGGGGGAATCATTTAAGAAAATGGCACAAACGGTAGCTGGAGCAATATCTGAAAACAGCGGTGAAAGTTCTTCTCCAGACTTTCAATCAGCAATAAATCAAGCTTTGAGGGAATTGTCAGCAACATCAGAAGAATTGCAGGTGAAAAAACAAAATTTTTTAACTTGTAATAGAATTTTTTTTTATTACTCTTGCGTTGTTAAACTTACTTCATTTTAAAACAAAAGAAATTATTTAATATATTTAATTTTTTAAAGAATGTACCAAATATTAGTGAAGCAGATTTGGCAGCTATGTTTGGGCAAACTTCTTTGGAAGAAGGAGGAACTGATATATTTCCTTTTATGCAAGGAATGATGCAATCATTACTGTCTAAAGAAGTTCTTTATCCTTCTTTAAAAGACCTTGTTGATAGGTACCCAGCATGGCTCACTGAAAAAAAGTCAACTTTACCACCTACAGAATTAATAAGATATGAAAAACAGTTAGATCTTATGCAAAAGGTAAAATTATATTAAAACACAGAACAGCAAATTAAAATGATATGAAATTATGTGAAATTTTAACTCTTGCAGGTTTGCCATGAATTAGAATCAGAAAAAGAAGATGATAATGATGAATTAAAAAAAAAGAGATTTGAAAATGTATTATCTCTTATGCAAGAAATGCAAACGTGTGGCCAACCTCCTGACGATTTAATTAGTGAACAACAACCACTTTTTCAACTTGATGCAGAAGGAAATCCAATACCACCTCCGACTATTCCAGGAATGGACGATTCTCAAAACTGTTCTGTTATGTGAACTGTAAATGGTGTTTGAAAATCGAATTTTTACAAGGAAAGTGCACGGACATGGGTCTATTAGATGACGTTCAAATGTGTCAAAAATTTGTATTCCGCTATTTTGTACAAAAAAAGCGTTAGGTATATATTTTGACACATCGTTTTTATGAAACAAGTATTTTCGTAGCTCAATGAAAATTAGATGATTGGTTGATTTTAAAAGACTTTTTTTAAATTGTGTAGTGTAACCATCAACATTGGTATATTTATTTATTTTTTTGTTGAATATAAACTACTTAATTTACCATATGCAGAATGTTTTTGACAAATATTATACATTAATGTCAGCTATTTGCATCAGCCTCTTTACACATTCAAATGAAATCGTTTATGCCGGAGATAGTGCAGCTACTCCAGGTAAAACTTTGCCTTCTAATAGTTCCAAGCTTGCACCACCACCAGTACTAACATGGCTGACTTGATCTTCAGTTTTCCATTTGGCCGCACAAGTTGCAGTATCACCACCTCCAATGATTGTTGTGGCACCACGCTTAGTAGCTTCAACAACATTGTCCATAAGACTTTTTGTACCCTTGCTGAAGTTTTCAAATTCAAATACACCAGCTGGTCCATTCCAAACAATAACTTTGGCCCTGTATATAGGTTCTATAACCGTAAAAAATTGTTTTTATTAATGAGCTTATTATTCACTTTATAGTTTTTTTATATTATAACTCAATGATAATTTTAAATAAATTAAAAAAAATGTTATATACAAAATTAACAATAATTGATTAACTATTAATCAATTATTAAAATACAAACAACATAAATATTGTGATGTATACTGCTATATAACATTTGAAAAAATTAATATATTATTACCTGCAAAAATATCTCTAGATTTTGGCCCAACATCAAGACCCATCCAACCATCAGGAATTCCACTTTTAATGTCAGCTGCTCCAACAGCTGCATCTTCAGCAAACTTGTCAGCTGTGACAAAATCTACTGGTAGGTGAATTATAACTTTGTTCTTTTCAGCTTTAGCTAAAAGGTCATTTACAATTTTAGCACCTTCTTCATCATACAAGGAATTTCCAATCTAAAATTTATTTTTGTTGATTTATCAATTACAGAATTAGATGAAATATTTAAATATTTTACTTCTTACTTTCATATTTTTGATAACTTTCAAGAAAGTGTAAGCCATTCCACCTCCAATAATCATTTCATTAACTTTATCCAATAAATTGTTAATGAGCTGGATTTTGTCGGCTACCTTGGCTCCTCCAAGGATAGCCAGAAATGGTCTTTCTGGATTATCCAAAGCTTTTGCAAAATATTGTAGTTCCTTTTTAAGTAAAAAACCACTGGCTCTAATGTCAAAGCCATCACCCATCATAGAACTATGGGCTCGGTGAGCAGTTCCAAAGGCATCATTTACATAAACATCTCCAAGCTTTCTCAAAGATGCTCTGAATTCTGCGACTTTGTCTTTATCTGCTTTGATCTACAAAATTTAACCAGATATTACTACTGCTGCAATAGAGACCTTTTTATAAATGTAATTAAAAAACATAATACTTACTTTACTACCATCAGAGCCAACACCTTTTCCTTCCTCTTCTATGTGAAAACGCAAGTTCTCTAATAGAATAATACTACCAGGTGCTGGATTAGCACAAGCAGACTCTACTGCAGGTCCTACACAGTCATCCAAAAACTGAACGTCTTTACCCAGTAACTTCTTTAGCTCATCAGCCACTGGCTTGAGAGTATATTTGAGCTGTTTTGATCCATCAGGTCGTCCCAAATGAGACATCAAAACAACTGACTTTGCTTTCTTATCTAATGCATATTTGATGGTATCAAGAGCAGCTGCAATTCGCTGATTGTTTGTGATTTTTCCTTCTTTCAATGGAACGTTAAAGTCTACCCTAAAAAATAAACTCAATGGTTATCATAGCATTGTAATGTAGAAGTTCTTCTATAAAGATAAAGAACAATAAGAGTAGTTCAGCAACTAAAATCACTACTTGATTCAGTGATGAAGTTTCAGAGATTCACGAGTTATCATCATAGCGAAGAAAATTTATGTAATACATATTTAAATTGCGATCAAAAGGATTAATAGGAGAAGCTCAGACTCACCTCATAAGGACCCTTTTGTCGGCGAGATCAATCTGGTCGATACTGAGTTTGTTCAGAGCCATAGCAAAGCTGTTCGGCGACGTGTAATTGGCAAAATAAAAGCAAACCGGAGCACCGGACGATTGTGAATGCCAGCTACCGGAAGGTGAGACGATTGACAAGGACTTTCGCGCGAGTCGACTTCGAAGCCGCCGAACGACGAATGTCATGAGAAGGTCGCGTATTGTACTCGCGTTCTCGCCTTCTCGGCGACTCGCGTGTGCAATTACTCATACATGAGCGGGGATTGGGCCATTGTATTAGCTATAGGGAATTCGGACGTGCGCACACGCGGGTTTAAGAACTCAGAGTTGTCAGAATTAGCAGCTGAAATCTAGATTGTAAGCTTACATTCTGAATGTAAACATTTGCAGATATTAATCGATTTTTGTACCCTATTTATCATTTTTCTATACCTGACTGTAGTTATTTCAATTTCATTTTAATTTTATATAAGCATAGAAATTAATTATAAAGTATATCCTAAATCTAAAATTGACGACTTCCTTACACTTAATTGTTGTTTCATGGATGACAAAAAATTAGTGTTAAAAAAAGCTCCATGCCCAGGAGACTAGATTTGCGTCTTGGAAGTCGGAACGCTGAATGGGAATTTGGGAGTGTGCTAGTGCTGTACTGCTGTGCGAGGACTGACAATGAGGGAAGTGAGGGTGAGGACCTTATGATATGAGAAGTCTAGTGACTAGTGAGAACGGTTCAGCTTCAGGCTTCTCTGGCGTTGCAGCTGGTTGCAACAATACTAATCTAGTAAGATTTATACAATCTAAGACAATATCATTGTTTAGATTAAAATTTTTAATTCGGTTATCAATACTTATATATAATAAATTAATTTTATATTGATATAATAGCTTAATAAATCATGAAATATGTAATAATTATTATTATAATGGGCGAGTTCCGTAACTCGTGGCGTATTTTGAAAGTGGGTACTGGTTTTAAATGGCCAGATTGATTTATAGAACATTTTATATTTTAGAAGAACCAATAAATTGGAAACAATGTGACAATGTGTTCCAAGTGGAACGTGGGTTCGCAACAATCGCAACACACGCAGCAAGCTGCATCGAGTGTGAACGGGGCAGCACTAGTATTTCGGCGAGGGGAGTAGAGACCACTAGAGCAGTGACTGTATACAGCGTAAGCAGGCTAAATAAGCAGGAACAAGCAGGCGCGATTGCGCTTCTCGCAGCGGGATTCGGGATTCGGGATATCATCGAGTTCGGCCTTTGACGCTTCGGCAGTCGGGAAGGCAGCAGCAGATATTCTCGCTTCAAGCTTTTTACGTAAAGTGTGGACATTGTGTGGTCCGTGGAGTCTTGCTCTCCGTCTGCTCTCGAATCTCCGTAGGCGGCAGGGCGGCAGCTCGCGAGAATATCGGCATTCGGCAGTGTCGGCAGTTCGGCACCACGGTCGGCACTCGGCGCGCGCGCCCTCGTCCGTGACGTCCGTGTGCAGGTCCGTGTGCAGGTCCGTGTGCAGGCCCGTGTGCAGGTCCGTGTGTGTCCAACGTCCAACTGCGCCGCTTCTCAAGTACTATAACTTACACTTAACTTGGTCGCCGTCGTCGCCGAGTGCCGACTCGCCGTTCGCCGTTCGCCGTGCCAAGGACGACGCCGTGCCGTCGACGTCTTTCGGTGAGACCGCTCAAGCGGACATCAACGACAACGACGACGTCGACGAGCCAGCCACAGCCTGGACCTGGCCGACTATGGGCGACGCAGCGATGAACGTCGCGGCTTCCGCCACCGGTCAGCGCGTCGTCAAGGAGGGATGGCTCCAGAAGCGCGGTGAGTTTCCATTAGCTACTCTTACCTCTCTTTTTGCCTTTTGCTCAGTCTTCAAGAGGAGCCTGTAGCAACTGTCGCAACTGTTGGGACTGTCACGCTCGGGAGAAAATGCGATTCTTCTTGAGCTCGCCAAATTCACCCAGAGCCAATCAATCATCTTTCTCTATTACTCATTGTTAAAATTCTGACAATAAATCTGGATGAAAGAAAGATGCTAATTTAATTTTATGGTGTGTCTATCCTTCATCTTTATGTAATAAAAAAATTTATCCATCTAATATTATTATTTCTTCATCTTACTAAATGGAACAATTTTTTACTGCCTATATCTAGTACTACATTCCAAGTAATGCTACTACTGTCCTATATATACTTACAATGTACATATAAGTTTAAACTATTTTAAAATGAAGTATAAGTAAAACATAACATAGCGCTTCCACTTTACTAGAAATTTATTTCAATGATATAATTTAATAAAGTAATAAAATACAATAAAATAATTCTTTAACAATTAGATTAAGTATTTCAGAGTAAGTATATAATCAGAGCATATAAACTGAATTGGAAATTAAAGGATTATCATTTTCAATTGAATTATATATGTTTAAAAAAAAATGAAGATCAAAATCTTTCTTTAATTATTCATGAATTTCTTTTTGTTATTGAAATTTCTGATGTAAAATTATTGACTAAGTAACTATTTATATTGTACTCCTACAAAAATAATGTAATTATTTATTTCATCTTTATTTTTAAAATCAATGATTATTATTTTTAAATTTCAGGTGAACATATAAAAAACTGGAGATCTCGATATTTTGTTTTGAGAGATGATGGTACTTTAGTTGGTTTTAAGGCAAAGCCTGATCAACAGATGGCTGCTGCAGCTCAACCTCTAAATAATTTTACTGTTCGAGGATGTCAAATTATGTCTGTTGACAGGCCCAAGCCTTTTACGTTTGTTATTAGAGGTTTGCAATGGACGACAGTTATTGAAAGAACGTTTCATGTTGAAACAGAACAAGACAGAGAAGATTGGGTGACTGCAATTAGGTATTACAATATTATTTATTTTATTGTTTTCATAATTATACTACAAGTGTCAATAACCATTCTTATTAATTACTATTGTTGTTGTATTATTATCTTTATTATCTTTATTATTATTATTATTATTATTATTATTATTATTCATATTTTTATTATTGTTACTATTATTATTATTGTTATTATTTCTATTATTATTACTATTAATTACTAGATATGTAGCAGATAGACTTGCTAATGAAGAACAAAGTCAACATCAACCTATTTCTCAAATGCAACAGTCTTCTTCTTCGGAAGATGTTGATATGGAATCAACAGGAGGAGGAAGATCTGATTCCATTGGTTCTCTGGAAGTTGTTTCCAATGATGGAGGCAGCTTTGATGAGTTATCAGCTAAGTTCAGTGTTCAAGGAACTTCAAATAGTAAAAGTTCAGGAAAAAAGAAAGTAGTAAGTTTCCATAAAACAAACAAAAATTTGTATTCATATAATTTTTATTTATTAACATTCTTGATGTTTGTAGACACTTGAAAACTTTGAGTTTTTAAAAGTTTTGGGTAAAGGTACATTTGGTAAAGTTATTCTATGTAGAGAAAAAGCAACAGGTCATTTGTATGCCATAAAAATTTTAAGAAAAGAAGTGATAATTCAGAAAGATGAAGTAGCACACACACTTACTGAAAATAGAGTTTTAAGAACAACCAGTCATCCATTTTTAATAGTAAGAATTTTTTAAATTTCTAAAGTTTTAATTAATTTATTTACTTGCAATAAAATTTTCATTGATTTTTTAGTCTTTAAAGTATAGTTTTCAAACAGCGGACAGACTGTGTTTTGTAATGGAATATGTCAATGGTGGAGAGCTTTTCTTTCATTTAAGTCGAACACGCATTTTCAATGAAGATAGAACTAGATTTTATGGAGCAGAAATAATTTCGGCGCTTGGTTACTTGCATTCACAAGGAATCATTTACCGAGATTTAAAATTAGAAAATCTCTTGCTGGACAAAGATGGTCACATAAAAATAGCTGATTTTGGACTTTGTAAAGAGGACATTACGTATGGTAGGTCATATTTTTGGCATTTTACAAAGAAAAAAACTACTGTACTCATATGATAAAGATAAACAATATCCATTTATGCAGGTCGAACGACGAAAACCTTTTGTGGTACTCCAGAATACTTAGCTCCTGAAGTATTGGAAGATAACGATTATGGAAGGGCAGTGGATTGGTGGGGTGTAGGGGTTGTTATGTATGAAATGATGTGTGGAAGACTTCCTTTTTATAACAAAGATCATGAAAAATTATTCACGCTTATTCTTCTAGAAACAGTTAAATTTCCTAAAAACATTAGTCCAGAAGCTAGAGATATGTTGGGAGGTGAGTAAACAAATAAATAATTTATTCAATCTATAAATAATTAGTACAAAATGAAAATAAACAGAAATATTTTTGCTATTTCAGGTTTATTAATTAAAGATCCAAATCGAAGATTAGGTGGTGGTCCTAATGATGCAAAGGAGATAATGGAGCATGCATTCTTCTCATCGATAGACTGGTCTGATTTAGTGCAAAAAAAGATACCGCCACCATTTAAACCGCAAGTAACTTCCGACACGGATACGCGCTACTTTGACAGCGAGTTTACTGGTGAAAGCGTTGAATTGACGCCACCAGATCAGGGTTGTCTGGGCAGTGACGGTGGCCTAAACTCGATAGCAGAGGAGCAGGAACACTTCCCACAGTTCTCTTATCAGGATAGTCACTCAGCTGCCACCTCCTCGATAGTTTCCATCAATCACTGACACGACAGTCACTTATCCCCGGCTTGTGCTTTGATACGTGCGATCGGATGAATCGAATAGTTGCCGCGGACTCGGTGGGCAAGGAAGGGACAATTGTGAGCGATTTGGCGCGATGCGGTGCGCGCCTCCGGTTTTTGTACATTTCAAGTTCCGACTTGTACCTATATAATGAACCGATTAACGTCAGTGTGATAACGGTATATTGATGATCGTCTCGTATTTCTCGGTTAGAAAATTCGATTGAACGATGGTATTAATGTCTTACTTTCGCGTTCTGCCGTTTCACTTTTCTCGAGGTTAATGTCGCGCCCTAGAATAACTAAACTTTTCTTTTATTGAAAATTTATAAAATCATTTGTTGACTGCTTTGTTGGTCGGTAGATTTCAGTAGAATCTAATTATTTCTAAAATAAGATATGTATGTACATATTGAATCTAATTAAATTTGTAATGCATGGTCAAGCCTGATTCTCTGCAACTGATGAATTCTTGTGCAATTCATTAATAATTATAAATGAAAATTCATCAAATGTAATTAATTAGATATTAATTTTGACAACATTTATATGAAGATTAATTTTTTTGTGATTGGTATTTTTTTATTGCATTTAAACATGCTCAATGAAATTTTCTAACCAGGAATAATGATCAACTAGAGTATCGCCTTTTACAGGTCTGTGATGCTTTACAGCTCATCATTAGATATTTTTAAAACATATCCTCCGAGTGGCAGGCTAATTATACGATCACCCTGAGCTAAAATCTCATAGCAGCAGAGTTGTCTTGAAATTTTTTTTAATCAATTGCTTGACAATTTAATTAATTTATTATATATACATATAATTTATTATGCGTATTTTCGTTAACTATATGTTGAATAATTGTGTGGGTTTTTTTAGTTAATATCTGTTGTTTGATTGAAAGAGATACTGATCAATTTTTTACTAATGAACTGATTTTTTTTAATACTGTTATCAAGTAAATGAAACTTTTATATACTAAGTATGATAATTTTTATATTACACTGAATGATTGTTTTACAAGAGATCTTTAAGTATTAGTTCAGTGGTAATAATTGTAATTTATATATATAAAAAAATATTTTTTAAAATAATTGATTTTTTAAAGTTTTAAGACTACTCTAATTTCTTAACTGTAAGATATAGTCCATTCAAACATCATCTTTTCTTTGTAACAAAGGCATAATTTGTTTTATTCAACAACTGCTTGCGTGAAAAGGGCAATGGCTGCAATCAAGTAATTTGTACATTAAAAAAAAATTGCGCGATATCGCCATTTAAAAATGACATTTATAAGTAAAATATTATTATTCAAAGAATTGTATTTTTTCAAATTCTTACCTAATTTTTTAATTATAAATGAAATATATTTAAAGAATTTGTAAAACAATTTTATGTTTAATAAAGGTAAGTATATTCAATATGTAAAACTAATTTGAAAGAAAAAGAAAAATTTACAAAATATTTATTGCTAATACAGTAAATAATCACAGTCTTTATAATAAAATATTTTTTACATTGCATAAATTTGTGTATAAGATTTCTTGTCTGTACAATATTCTTTTTAAAAATTGTGTAGTGGTATATTGATCATGTGTCTTTAGGTACTATATATTTTGGTATTGGATTATCTTTAATCAACCATACTCTATCAATAACTTCACCTTCTTTGTCATCTGAAACTTGTTCCAAATACAAATGTGTTCTATTATGTGCTATCATGCGTGTATATCCATAGTCTGAACTACGAAATGATGACCAATATGGTTTGTGTGAAATGAATTTCTCTCTCCCCTCTTTGCAGCCTGCAGAACCAGTAACAATGTGCACTGGTGCTTTGTAATTTGTGTAAGGTTCTGAATAACTTCCATTGTATACATTAAAGTTATATATTGGCCATAATCTTTCATAACTGTGTTCATGTGCCCATATTTCAAGATCCACTTTGTGCTTAAAGAATAAATCTTCTAAACCGAACCAATTTAGGAACGGTATTCCTACTCTGACTAGAGTTTGGTGGTTTGTGCAATCGTCTGTATTTAAGTTACTGCAATACATGGGCCTGTGACCAAAAGTTACAATCCATGGTCTTTTGGCTCTTACAAAAATAATTTTTCATTAATAATTAATTTAAATAATTTATTTTTATTAATTTCATTAATAATTTGTTAAATTTTTGTATTCTAATTATCTTATCTTACCTATTTTCAGGCTGATTGGCTTCAGTAAGATCATTATCTAACCATTCAAATTGTTTGACAAGCTGTTTTAAACCATAATTCATAAAGTAATAAGATTCAGTTTCAATGGCCACAAAATGCACTGGTCCTACATTAAAGCTGTACCATAATCCTTCAGAATCTCCAGGCATTGTAAATCGAGCTCTAACAAAAAGAAAATTAGCATAAAATAAAGTGTATGACTAAGTTCAGAAATATTCATTAAAATCACCTGTAATTACTGAAGTTATATTTTTCTTCGTGATTTCCTGGAACAGTCATATAAGGCAAATATGCAGCAACTTCCTGAATTTGTTTCATAAATTCATCACCAACTTTGGCATCGCGGGTATTCATGTCATAAGCAAAGTCACCTACATGAATAACACCATCGTAAAGACCTCTTTGAGACTCTTCTTGAAGTCTTGATAAACTTTGAGCATTTTCATTTCCCATATCCCCAAAAATGACAAAACGAGGAGACCAGTCTTCTGAATCATTTGGGGCAGTAACAAAGTTGAATATACCTGACCATCCAAGATTACTGCCACAATGGTAAACTGCAATAAGAATAAGTGAAATTTAAAGTTGATTTGAAAAATTAAATAAATTCTTTTCTAAGAAGTTTTTACCGTATTTACTACTGGGTGATAAATCTTTTAACCACACTCTGTGGATATACTGTTTATGTTTCTTTGGTCCTCCATCGATAAAAACAGTTGAATTTCCATAAGCTATCAAAATTAGACCTCCAATACCATATTCAACTATTGAAACACCTGTATCTTGCTTTGTGCTCCAAGTAACTACAATGTTGTGTATATCATCTAAAAAATAAATCAATATTATTTTACTTGAACATAGATATTGCTATAAATACAATCAGTTAAAGTTCACTTATTTTCAGTGATCTAAAATAAAAAATCAAATATTCTGAATTAAAATTATAATTATAAAAAGTGCTGATTCACAAATTAGTCACTCGTTTTATCTTTTAACTTTTTTACCGCCATAAGCAATATGCACAGCTTCAGGTTGATATTTAACTAATCCAACAACAGAATTGAGTAGTCCTAGAATTGCCAGAATTGCGATGAGTCGCATTGTGTTCTCTAAAAAAAATTATACTTGAAAATTTAAATCACCATTTAGTAATACTGTGTCAATTTTTATAGTCGGAAATATTTCGCTAAATCACGTAACGGTAAAAAAGCGGCTGATTGAGATTATAGTTGAAACAACTTACGTCGCATAATATTGCTCAGACTCAATTGTTGTTGCATCAAATCGAGGACAATGATGTCAAGCAGCACCATACAAATTATCTACGTTTCGTGGAAAATAAGTGCTCGGCATATTCCAATATCTAAAGCACTTATCAATTTGTCGGCGATGCAGTGCCGCAGGCAGCTTTATAATCTATTGTCTATAGCGCAGCAAATGTATATCTGTACATTTGACGTAAACTGATTGAACTGATTGTTTCGAATATGCTCCGAGAGTCAACCTCGCTCGAAAAATTGTATATATACAAAAGATATAGAACAGAAACCTGCAAGTATAAGTCAGGACTGTCAGGAGTCAGGACACGACAATTTGCACGTTAAAGAATAATGGAACCATCTACATTGTCCATGACGTCGCGGCTTGTGCCGAGACTGCCGAGTGGATTTTGGGTATTTTATTCTTATCGGATTTCAAGAACACGCAACTGATTTACGCGGTGTTTTCAATTTACCGAATGAGCATTGAAATGCTCTCTCAACACGCGGATTCCGACCCGAATAGGAATAATAAGGAAAATCTAAAGTAAAAGTTATCTAAAGTTAACTTTAAAATACTAGAGATAACCTCACTAGCCTTTCTCTATATTCTGTTTGATTCTAATACAAGGTTGTAGATGCAAGTAAAAATTAATTTATTCGATATGCTATATATAGTTTTAGAGCATGCTGTTAGCGTTTTCATGAAAAAAGTTAGTTTTAAGTCATTTTAAGTCAATTTTTTTCATGATAACGCTTACTTTCATATAAAACTCGCGAAACATCGAAACAGGAGGCTGTCCACAATAGGTTACAACAGTTCACTGAACAAAATTAAAAAAAAAAAGCTCCAGTGGCCGTCGGGCGTCGATCGTTTGTCATCATAGTCAATAAACAAGTTCCAGCAGAGAACATAGAATTTTTACAAAAATCAAGAAAAGAAAAATATAATTTATTAACAAATGTATTAATTAGCGCAATAAAAAATTCAAGAATAATAAATCGAAATTACTAATAAATATAACAGACATCCTTAAAAAGATAGACAGCAAAGAAGCGAAATTCCTTACAGCTTCTTGTATTAAAACTAGTAACCTGTCAATATGATTGAGGAAAGAATAAAAATATTATAAGAAATAATCAAATAAAAAAAAATCAAATAGTGCCATTTAATGGCCTTGAGAATGAAAGAAAGAAAATAATAGATCAGTTTAGTAAATATAAGTAAGCAATTGTAAGCAAGTTTGCCAACAAATTCAAACAAGTTAGTTATAAATCCACCGGGTGATGGCAGCAGGTTATACCATTGCCAACGCGAATAAAGAAGCGTAGAAGACTGAAGAAGAGGTTTTTTTTCTCTTTCGGGCCAGCCAACCCGGCTACTTGCGAACTTCTTAAGTTTATTTACTCGTGTTATATGATAATTATTGTCAATTAGAAACGAAGGTGTATTATAAATACGAATGTAAGTAGATTTATTAAAAACACTGCTTCGCATACTACTCAAATGTTATTATTTCAAAGATTTTGCTAGCAATATTGTGCGGATTAAATGAAAAATATTTCAGGTATCTGTGAGTTAGGTTCCCCTTCCCTGCTGTCAAAATATATCATTTATTTGAGGCTTTAAAGCTTATAAAACATTATTTTTAACAACAGCTTTCAAACATACTGTGTTTTTATTCAAACAATACCAAAAATATATCGTTTTGTGTAAATTATCGATATTAAACATTACACGTGATTTTGTAACCTTTAAAACTTTTGGATACCAATTCCTCTGCTGTTATTTTAGGGAAAATAAATGTCTAATTTTTAACGTGTTTTGTAGCAGTAAAAACTAAAGCTTCTTTTCTAAGTAAGCATTTTTATGTATTTACTTTACAGATGCCTGCTAATTATGAAGTTACCTCCAGTTGGGCTGATGAGGTTGAAGACGAAGGATCCATCACTCTACCTCCTCCTACAGTTGTAAAAGAAAATGATTTTAAAATAGTAACGGAATATAAATTGAATGATGATAATAAGAAAGTCAAGGTAGTTCGCACCTATAAGATTGAACGCCGAACAGTTTCTAAATCAATAGCTGTTCGCAAGAATTGGGCTAAATACGGAGATTCAGCGGATGATGGTCCTGGGCCAAATCCAGCAACTACAGTTATTGCTGAAGATGTCTTCATGCAATTCCTTTCAAACAAAGAGGAGGACAATAAGGTGGAGGAAGACTCACTGGATAAATTAAAGAGTATGGGAGACAAGGGTGTTGTCAAATGTCGCAACTGTAATGGCGATCATTGGACCTCAAAGTGTCCTTTCAAAGATACAGTTCTCGGTGGAAGTAAGTACTATTTTAAATTCTAAAAAATTAAATAATTTGTAAGATGCTCAAAATTTTGAAAATGTTATTAATGATAAAACTATTTTATTACAGCTGCCAAACTTCCAGATGATAAAAAACCACTTCCAGCTACTACTGGACCTGGATTAGCAGATATTAGCAAACCACAAGGCAGTAAATATGTTCCTCCAAGTATGCGTGATGGAGGTAACAAACGTGGTGATTCAATGAATATGCCACGAAGAGATGATACGACAGCTATTAGAATATCCAATTTGTCTGAAAGTACAACAGAAACTGATTTGGAAGAACTTGTTAAACCATTTGGAGCAATCCAGAAGCTTTATTTGGCAAGAGAGAAAAATATGAACATTTGCAAAGGTTTTGCTTATGTACACTTCAAACTTCGATCTGAAGCTGCTAGAGCTATTGCTATGTTAAATGGTCATGGTTATGACCATTTGATTTTGAGTGTAGATTGGTCAAAACCACCAGCACAAAATAACTAATAATTGAAAGCACAATGTACCATCTGGCAAATACATGTTTCTTTTAAAAAAGATTTCTATCATTTTGGTGTACATTTCTCATCGATAAATCAAAGCACAAGTACTTTTTAAAAAATTCTTTATTTTATGCCCAATATTTTATAATTTTTAAACTCTTAAATGGATCATTCAAAATTTTAACCTTTGCAATAAAAACTAATCTTTATCAAATTCCAATGTAGTTAATCTTAGAATATATATATAAAAATATTCATAACTGTAAAAATAGCACAAAAATCTTTAAAAAGAAATTCAACCAGTTGTTTTCTTAAGGTAACAGCAATTTTTCATAATTTTGTAAACCCAATTTATACAAATAATTTATACTTAAAAAATATATACTTATAAAATTTAAAAAATTTTTCAATAAGTATAGAAAAATCTGAATTTTGAAGAATAAAACAAATTTAGTTTATTATTTAAAAATTTATATCTGGTTCATACAATAAGAATTTTCCAAGTCTGATTTTTTCAATATTAATTTCGTCTTGGAAAAGAAGCTCTCTTACAGATCTGAAAAATAAATAAATATAATTACTAAGTTTATTTAATTTTCTTCTTGTGTAAAAACAGAAGGAACATTTTACATATGACAACATAATTTATCAAAATGACATGGAATTAAATATCTTGCATGAGGTGAAAGATCTGCAAATGGATCTTCTGTTTTATCTGCGTCATCAAAAGTTTCTAATCTAAAAAAATAAAAATTTTATTTACGTAATAACAGTAGAACTACCTGATCTAAAAAAAAATGAATTTTAATAAATTAACCGTTAATACAAACCTAATAACAAAATGCCGTTGGTATTCTTGTTCTATATCATGATTACTGCTTTTTGCATAATCAACTATTTCTGGGAAAGTTCTGTCTCGGAAGTCACATATTTCGTGATTAACCAAATTATTTTTTAAATTTTTATTATATCCGTTTTTGTGTCTTGATTGAGAAACAAAAAGAGACCGTGCTTTCAACGTATCTACCCAAATAATGCGATACTCCTTTTTCATCATTTTGACAATCCATTCATAGCTTCCTACAGAAGCTAACTCAGTTATATCTAAATCCCACCAATCATAAACCTAGTAACATTAATAAATAAGTATTTATTTTATATTTAGAAATAAATTAAAATTCATTAATTTATGGTACCTCACAACCAGTATACTTTTTTAAACTACTTCTGAATTCTGACATAAAAGTCATGAACTGATCAGATTCCTTAACATACAATATAACAATTCCAAAATCTTTAACTAATTTTTCTTGTAGAGACTTGGTACCATTTAATTCTAAAATTGCACTTCCATCACCTTCATCACTGTTTAGCTTTGTATTTAAAGTATTTTTTGTACATTGAATATGCACTCGATAAGTAATAAAAATAGTACTAAATACTGCAAGTACAACTAATATTATCAGTACAAATATTACAAGGTACATACGAGGTATTTTTAGTATTCTCATCTCGTCAATTTTCTCAACTTCTTCAGCATCTGTCTTTCTCTTTTGTTCAGTCTTCATACAAACTATAAATTAAGTATTTATTAATGTAATTAATAAAAATATTCAATTTATAGTTTACTTTTATACAGGAAATAAAAATATAAACTTACATTGTGTCCAAGCACAGGGAACCTTATCTATTAATGGTGGTTTCCACGATGTATTCTTATGGCACCTTTCATCCAAAATACGAACTAAAAAACAATAACCTAGGCTTTTAGGTAAATTTTCAATAACAAAATTACACTCGATATTTTTTACTGCATAACCAATTGATGATAATGTCTAAAAACAATTATGTAAAATTTAAAATTTAAATACTTTAGAGTTGTATATATTATAAATGAAGTAAAACCAACTGTTGTTAAACTACAGTTGTGGTCAGCCATATCTGTATCATTTTCCTATTTATAAAATACAATTTATTAATTTAAATTTTTAAAAATAATAAATTAATAATGTTTGTTAATAAATGTACCAAATTCATTCCCATTAATACCATTACTATTGGATTTTCAGTATACTTATTGCAAGCATTCTCTTCCTCTTTATACAACAAAGATGTAGGTGCTACTTGAAGTCTTATGCCTGAAGATCCCGCAAGTAGTGAAATATCAGCTGTAATTGTCACCATTTCCACACTGCAAAGTAAAATGGTTAAATATATTTTTTGTAGAATATGCAGTTGGCATTGTATAGCTAATTTACCTTGATTCATTTTCTTTAAAAGTTTCTTTATAAGTACATCTTAGTTTTGGTTCTGACACTTCAATTTTTTTATATTCTGTTTTTATCAACTCGTTACCAAGAAAAATATAATTTTCATCAACTTTGAATCCTAATGCATAACATCCTGTGTAAATGTATTCATACCATAAATTTAAAATGTTTTCCTGAAAATTAAAAATTTACTTTACTTTAACTACATCACAAACTTTTTTGTTTGAATTTCAGTTTCCTACTTTACAAGATGAGGATTCTATTTGCGCAGAGCGCTGTTCTTTTTCTTCAATATCACTTTCATATTTAGGACAAATTGTTTTCTCCAATGTATGTATTTCTGAATAATTGCTTTTATGGAATTGATATTTTTCACATTCTGCTTTAGTTTGAATATGAGGATTCACAAAAAGAATTACTTTGTATTTACACTGTGCATCAGGAGATTTAAAATCTACGCTAACAACACCTATAACAAAAAACAATATTCATAATTGTTATATTCATAATATAACAATTCAATTAATTCTAAACATTTTGTTAAATTTTAAAATTTATGAAAAGATCTGTCGTTGCATTCATAAAACATTTGTTAAGTATGCTTTTGTCTATGCTTTTTTTTATAAAGCGACATAAAAAAGTACATATTTCTAATAATTTAATATCGATTCTACCTATGATGATATTAGTCTATCTGAGTTATTACATTATTTGGGTTCTAAATTTATTTTAATCGATAGTATACCTCGACTAGATGAATTGTTTTCATCGAACATAGTATTGAAATTAACCTCCTTTGGTATATGTTCAATGGTACACAATTTTACATCATCTATATTTGTTTTATTAAACTTATTATTTCTTAAGGCACAATTGTAGTAGTAGTTGTACTAAAACATAAGCAAAATACAAATTTATAAATTTCACAAATAAGTGATACAATAGTCTAAAAAATAATCTTACATGGCAAATATTATCATGATCGACCGAAGCAACAGATGCGCTGATGCACATAATCATTAAAATTATAAACAGTGCAATCATTTTCAATAAAGTGTCAAATATACAAAAAATTTGACAAAATCATATCAGCTTTGTTCTTGAAAAGTTGCTTTGAAGTCATTTCTTTCTTTTTTGTTATCATTAGTAATTATCAAACGTTCATTACAAGTACATTGTACAATGGTATATTGAATTTACTTTGAAGAAGAACATACTGACAGACTCTGAAATCTGGTTTATCTTACGTACAAGAAATTCCAAATTGAAACCCAAACTTTACTAAAAAAATGTTTCCAATTCGAAATCGACAAACTAAATACGCATGTGTTCAAACGAAATTAACTGTGATATTGTCATTACAATACAAGTGAGGAAGTTATAGTGATATAGAACTAGTGAGTTCCATACAGTCTATGATGAGTCTATCACAAGATGGATTATGGAAGTTCTTGTCTCAGGTTCTTCTTAGTTCTTCTTGATAGTGTTTGTGTTTGTCTGTTGGTGCCCTGGTGTCGTAAAGAATAATCATTAATCATGATTTGATGTTGTGATACAGGCATACAGCCATATGCCATATGGCAAATACGGGATACTTAATAAGTTAATACTTTATAAAATTATAATACTACAGAAAAGTAGCAGGGTATCCTTTTATGCCTCTTAGATGTCGCCACATTTTTATTTACTGGCGCCGTTGCGAATTGTAATTTGAAATTAGAGGGCTCATGCTTGTCATCTAAATAAACGATGAAAGCGGAAAGCCTAAGATTAATCTAAGTGCACTCTGAAAATAACAGTTGTTTAATGTAAGTTTTTTTCTTTTTTTTTCTTTTTTTCCGTGAATTATCAAAATCAAGTTAAAAAACGTTAAAGTCGTGGATTAAGATTTGCGAAATGTATTATATATATGCGTCCTAATATCAGAGAAGAAAATTTTTAGTAAAAGATCAAGGAAAAAATGAATTTTTTACACACGGCGCGTAAAGTGCGTACTGTACGCCCTCCGGAGTCCGGGTGAAAAACGGGATACGCATTTTACGCCCCTCGCATGTAAAAAAATAGTATATACACCACGGGAGTAAATAAAGAATCCCTCGGCCGCCTTGGGTGACAATTTAACATGCGATTTGAGACATTCTTTACTTTTACTCCCTAGGTGCATAATCTACTATTAAATGCTTGCGGGAGGATTAAGTGTGTTTATGAATTTCCGGTGGCGCTGATATATCGCGCTGGCTGCTGACTGCTGGGCCCCTGCTCTCGATAGATAGATATACAGTGCGACCGATAAAGACGAAAGATATTATTTATATATCGAGACTCGAGAGCATCCCCACTGGGTACAGCCGCTACAGTGGGTCGAGGCCGTCGAGGGTCTGTCGAGGGACTCGAAGGACAATACAGCAACCTACCGGAAGTCCGCCATTAATAGGACCATATTGCATATATCTGTATCTATCGTCGGTCATATATGTGTATCTATATACAAATAATATTGCGTACAAACGAAAAGGGTCCTATCAATGGCGGAGCCAATCAACAAAGAGCACTTCTGCTACTTTTTGTCGACCCTCCGTAGTAGCCGCGAGGATGCGCTCTTCGGCTCTTGCCGCCTTGCCGCTCATGCGTCGAGGCTCGAGGCACGAGTCCGGGCCGCCATTCGCGCACTTTTTACCAAGCCGCCAGCGAGATCGCATCGCTTCGACACCACTGCTGTTGGATCAGTTCTACATAAAAGCCAAGGTAAGCATGATATTTATGAGAAATATTTGGCAAAATTTGCAAGCGAAAAGTGTGTTTTCAACTGATAATTAAAACATCGCAATTAATGCTTCGTGAAAACGGGAGTGGAAAAATTATTTTTTCCCTAGCATGAGTCAGTATGACGAACTGGGAGTGTTCAATTTGGAACGAACACGCGGTGCCCAGTTGGCCGATTAGATGGCCGGTTTTTAGTATTTAGAAAATAAGGCTCATTGTGAGAGAAATAGGAAGGGGACAGAAACGCGAAGATGAGTTGGTGGAGTCAGTGGCGTTGGGTCCATCTTCAATACTGCACTGCTTCCTGCCTTTCCGGCGTGTGTTTCAAGGCTACGGCAATGGCGATGGCGGCGTTCCCTCTCCTTGAGCGGCTCGCGGGAACTTTCCGCTTGCTCTTCCACGAGGTTGCGCCTCGCGGCAGTCGCGGCTTCCTCCTTCCTCCCTCTCCCCGAACGGGGGCTGATAGAATCCGTCCCCGGTTGTGGCCGCAATCCTCAATTCCAGGCCGCGTCGTGCAGTGTATCGGCTCAATCAAGCAACTTGGCAAGCTCCAGTCTTCCAGGGGAATGCGATCTTTGTCATGTGTTACGCGACGATGAGCTTATATATACTGCCTTAAGTCATTCTGGAACGTTCACATTCGCTGCTACTCCTCCAGCGCTCTTTTTTCCGCTTTTTCCGCTTTTCCGCCCTTCCGCCTTTCCGCCTTTCCGCCTTTTAGCTTTTCGTTTCGCCACAATTCGCACATACTCGGCTGCGTCTCAGATACACCTCGCCTCAGATATTTTTAGCAAGCCTTATTTTCCCAGCCTCTTTTTCAATATCGAGCTTCAGTAGGCAGGTGTGTTCCATACAGGCATCTGGCGATTCCGTACTTGTTTGACGGGAGGCGCGCAGGAGCCGCGCGAAAAGAACGCTCGATGCTATGCTGCGAGTGTCAAAGCGGTTCGTACTCCGCTAGTGGGATATTTTACGAAAAAATCGCTCTTATAGAGACACAAGAGTGCCGCCAGCCGAGATCGATACATTTTACATCTCTCACTGGTGCTTATGCTTTATTGTCTTTTGCTTTTTACATCTATTTTTTCGAATGCGTTTTACCATATTTAACTAGTCTATGCTTGCAAGACGCAGAGGGAATTTTTGTTTTTATTTTAGTTATTTTCATTTTCGATATTTCTTCTTTATGTGATAAATAGCAGGTTAGAGCAGGTTAGAGCTAGGCTGAATTATGAAGGTCATTCCCCAAAATTCAAAATTTTCTTTTTAGCTGGTTAAGACGTTTTATTCGCTATAGATATTATCAAGAATCTCTTACACAGCTAACACAATTTTATTCAAGTTTATAAAAATCAATTTTCTGAAAAAATGTATTAACGAGTTCGCAATCTTATCGGTAATATTTGCAGATAAAAATACTTGGTTTGCAAAATACAAAAGAAAATCCAATTTATGTACTTCGTTGATGATGATTGGACATAGTCATGATACTGAAAATAAGCTGTTTTGATCGATTAATAATTGAATTTTTGCGTCGGCCATACTTCCGCGATTCATATGAGTTCCTGCATAAGCTCTAATATTATTAACACAAACAGTTTGAATCGGAATTGATAGACTGAGATTATTTTATTCGACGAGTCGAGATAAGTGAATTTGCTTATTTTCCGCGAATATCTGCGCATGAGATATAAGAGAGCAAAAAACTTCCAAATTTGATCTTCGCACTCGTATGGATATTACTAATTTATAAAGTATAGTCAGCGAAATTATTTATATACAACAAAACTCACAATTAAATCTCTTTTACGATTCAAGTATAAAATAGAGCAAGGTAAACATTTCTGCTTCATAATACTTGTGTATTGTCACTGTGTGATAAAACAAACTTCAAAATGTTAATTGTCTTATCTGATCAGTAATTGATAATAATTTTTTTATTATCAAAAGTAAATAATTATAAAAATTATTATAAATTCTAAAATAAGTGAGAACATCTAAACCAACGGCTTCTACGTGATGATGATTTAATCAAATTAAGCTGATCTTATCTTCAAAAATCGGGAAATAAATTTTTACTTAATGATGCACTATCGTGATAGTAAAATAGAATGACTCACATGAATCATTCAAATGGAAAGATTTTCGGATCTGCAGATCTTTTTTTATATGTATGTTATATTTCGTAGACGCCAAAAGGCAAAGTAAAATAAAATATTGTACGTTTTGCTTTCAGTTGAGAAGACTCGAGAACAATCGTAAAAATGAGTCTGCCACGCGTGTATTTTGATATGACCGCCGATGGACAAGCGGTAGGTCGCATCGTGATCGAGCTGCGCGCGGACGTTGTCCCTAAAACAGCTGAGAACTTCCGGGCTCTGTGCACCGGCGAGAAAGGCTTTGGCTATAAGGGCAGCAGTTTCCACCGCGTTATTCCCAACTTTATGTGCCAGGGCGGTGACTTTACCAATCATAACGGCACTGGTGGCAAGTCTATCTACGGCGGCAAGTTCGACGACGAAAACTTCCAATTGAAGCACACTGGACCCGGCATTATGTCCATGGCCAACGCTGGACCCAACACCAATGGCTCTCAATTCTTTATCACCACCGTCAAGACCACCTGGCTTGACGGCAAGCACGTCGTTTTCGGCTCTGTTGTTGACGGTACGTCGTTACATTTTATTTCATTTGCCGCAGTACTCTACAATTATATCCCTCAAATTAGAAATTTACACTAAACCTTTTCCATCAATAAATCTAATGTATAAATTAGATATTCCTTTACTTGCATAAAATTATAATCTATCTGAGTGACAATTATTAATAAGTTTTATTATTCAGCGAATTCACATTAACGTGAGAACATTTATTATATTTGCAGGTATGGACGTCGTTAAAAAACTCGAAAGTTTCGGCTCGCAGAGCGGTAAGACTTCAAAAAAGATCATCGTCGCTGACTGCGGACAATTAAGCTAAACAATCAGTCATCACCTGTTTTCTTTTTTACAATAAAACTTGAGCAAGAATCAGTCATCAAACAAATTAATTAAAAAAAAAACCATGTGCATTTGAATTTTCAATTGATATTTTTATTCCTTTGAAATAATGCTACAACAAAAATAATATTCTAAATGCATTTAAAAACTGGAGAGGTTCAAATGTGATTTTTTTCTTTTTTTACATTTCACATCTTCCAATTAAAAAAAAATATATATATCAAGAACTACTATGTAGTTTCAGCCAATAAATAAATGGATATGTGTGAAAATTACTAATTTGTTTTATTATTTTTTAAATATTCTTTTCTATTCTTTATCAAACCAAAACAAAATGGTCGATTAAATAGTATCATTTTTTTTTATTTAACACTAATTATTTTTTTATACAAAAAAAAAAAAAAAATACCCTGCCAATTAACTGCAGTACATATCTTGTAATTAAACTTAGGTGAGGAAATATGTACATAATAGTTTTAATTTTATATAATCTTACATAATGTTTGTAATATGTACATAATAGTTTTAATTTTTGCTTTTTGAAATGCTTGCGCTAAAAAAGAAAAAAGAATCAGTAATTGAAATAATTGGCCAACAGCATAAACAGTTGTTAATTTATGATATTTATATACTTACGGTTGTATTTGTTTACTACCACTTAGAACAATGAATGGTGATTGTGTTTCCTTTTGTTTTGCTTGCAACAGTGTGAGAGTACCCAATGGAGTATCCGTTGACGACATTCTTTTCATTAAAATGTCTTGTTCAGCTTGTTTCATACGCTTCTCAATCTTGTTCTTTCCAGGGCCCTTACCGTGAAATTTATGCGAAAGATATCGGAACGCTTCCTTGGCATTCAGCACGTGTCCATCATCATCTATGTACTCTAATTTTACATTTGGTCTGAAACCTTCTTTTTCTTTGAAATCTGATGTGGGACCATTGAATCTATCCCTTTTGCCAAACTTATCATCATCACTAAAAAGAAAAAGAAAGTAATTTTTAAAAGTACTAATTAAAAAGTTAGTTTAAATATTAAAAAAAATCTATTTTGGTTTTAAGATAAAAAAAATTGAATTTTAAATGATAATTTACCCATAAGTTTTATCCTCTATTGAGTAATTTTGTGCTTTTAAGTGGGCAAATCTAGATGCTGACGGTCGATTCGAATCTTCTTTCTGAAGATAACCTTTACTCATTGCCAATCTTAAAGCTCCACCAACACCTTGATCAAGCGACGGTTCTACATCTAATATTGCAGCTTTCATTGCACTTGGTTCTCTCAATATTTCATCCGATACCCTCACAGTATTCCAAGCTCCTCTACCATCCATTTCATCATCTTGCAATGGATCATGTTTATTATCTTCCAACTGGAAATGCTATATAAACAATTTATTCTTGTTGTTTTTTTTAAGTATATGAGATTATTTAAATAAAAAAAATTACCACAAATTCTTGCTGATTTTCATCACGATTGCCTGCTTGGCCATATGTTGGAATATCTCCAAGTGTTCTACAAAATTCAGCAGTTGAATTTAAAACTATATTACTGCTAGAATTAATTTCTGTTGAGATGTCTAGTTCTTCTTTAATCATCATTGCAATCTTTTCAGGCTTCAAAATAGATAGTGGTTCTTTTAATTTTGTGGTTTTTGGTTTAATTTTAAGATCAAAATCCCTATCCTCTTCTTCAATTTCAATTCTACTTAAATCTTCCTTTGGTGGTTCTATATCAAGATTGTCTAAAGTATCGATCGTTCTCTCTTCTCTTACTTCCCTTCGAGGTCTTCTGCTTCCCAAGTCTTTCAAGTAATCGGCAATTTCTCGCAATTTTAATTTCTTTTTATTATGGACTTTTTTTCTCACTTTCTTAAATTTAAATAATTCCTGCTCATTATAATAGTCATTGGCCAACTTTGGTTCAGCTAGTACTAAACTTTCCAAACGTTTGTTTGCAAGTTTATTTTTTATTATAGCGGCTTGCCGTTCTCTTATTTCTTTTGGATCAACTGCACCTATGGTGAAAGTTTCACGTTTTTCTCCTTCTATTTCTTCATCATATTTTTCTAAAACTTGGCTTTTGAGCATGCCACATTCGTTGTAATTGTTTTCATTGTATGCATCATAACTCGGCTTTTTCGATTTTATCAAAACATTTTTTTTATAACGCTCGTCGTCTATCATATTAATATTTACAAGAACATCTTCATCTTCTGCCAATATAGTTTTATCTTTTAAGGTCAAAATTATATTATTTCCTTCCTTGAAATTTTCCTGTAAAATGATTGATCACAAATAATTAAATGTTATTAATTAACAAAAATTTGTAATTAAAATAGTAATATAAGTAGTATTGAGTATTATAAATATAAATAAATAAATATTTAAGTAAATTCTGCTTTAATTTACTTACTAAATTATGTTCTACTTTAAGGCCTTTTAAGTCTCTGTCTGTATAAGCATTTCTTAAATCACTATTTACTTCTTTGATTAAGCTTTCCAAACCAAATTCTTCATCCATCTGATCTAATAATTTTGCCTGTAAAATAATTCTTTGTTTTATACTAATTAGAAATTTAGTTTAAATTAAAGACTATTAAGATTATCATTATCTTAGAAAACAAAAATACCCTTTCAGCAGCTTTTTTCTTCTCTTCTTCAATTATTCTAGATTTTTTCACCCATGCCACTGTATCATTTTCGGAATCACTTTCTCCTAGTGTCTTCACAGCTGCAAGCGATGCTTCAATTTTTCTCTTTTCCTTCATTACTGTAATTTTTTCTTTGAGTTTTTGTGTTTTTTCCTTTTCAATGAGATTAGCTGCTGGTTTATGATGAAATTCTCCCAAGTCATCTTTAATGATATTTGAACCTTCCTTTGGATCAGGATCAACTTCTAGGGGTTTCAGTCCAAGTTTAGCTCTTATCCTGTTTGTCTCCTCAATGGAAATTGATGACTGAGATTGCCCACTTTTAAGAGGAGATTGAGATCTTCTCTGTCTACTGATCCTTTCTGCTTTTGCATGGCAAGAATATTTCTCCTCTTTATGATTGTAATATCTATCTTCTCTGTGATTGGCATTTCTAGCATCCTTATTCTGTTTAAAAATTCTCAATTAATTTTATTTTTATAGTAATTTTAAATAATTAAAGAGTACTACTACTCACTAGATTAAGTAATAGAGGCATCGGAGTGGTTGAAAGGTAAACTGTCCTAGAGATCTTAGGAGGTGGTGGTGCACTCACGATCTCTACTGCAGAGCAAGTAAATTTTTTCAAACTGCAAACGTTAGAGTATCGCAATAAGCAACCAATAAAATGTTACACTTACCATCACTATCATAATCCTTACGTCCTTTCTTCTTATGCTTCTTGTGGTGTCTGTGCTTCTCTGATCTCTCGGATTCTGGTGAGTAAGAGTGCGAACGGCTCCGGTGTCGCTTTTTCTTCATCTCTCGATTTTTTTCGCCCTTGTGTCGCTTGCTCGAACCCATTTTTATTTTAAAACTATGTTTTTATATTACTATCAACTACCAATAATATTATTATCACTAACTAACCAACTATTACAGGGTATAGCTAAGCAATGAAATATTTTCCTAAACTGCACTCTTCAGGATTAGACACTGAATTAAATTAAGAACGACCGTGATGCATTCTTATTTATTAATAATTATTAAGCTAAAGCAAAGATTTATACAAGTACACTAGGACTTTTTTTTTTCCTTCCTTCGGTATATTGGCCTTTCTGCTGTCCGCACTAGGCTATGTTTGCCGTCTTCGCGAGACCAGCCCAGGGGGGTTGCTTTCCAACGATAAATCGAGCACGATAAACAAGGACAAAAGATACAAAATGTGCGTGTATAGATTAATTGTGATTTGTGAGTATTATATTAGACAAATTTAGACATTTGAGAGCAGGGCCCGACGCATGCTCATGGTTATTAGAAAACTTACTGAAAGAATTTTATGAACATGTAGGTGCCAAGTACAGAATGACCCTAAAGGAATATAGATATTTTCCTGGGTCATAAATAGTGACACTCGAGAGCTTAGCTTGAACGCGTGTGAAATCTGTGTAGGTTAACTTGATCAAGGTTTAAAAAAAAAATCTATGTAGTTTAAGAAAGCTAAAAAATTACCATTTACAGTTGATACTTGATCGAGTAAATTAGCCATGTTTTGACGAGTGCTTTGGGCAAAGAAGCCGATGGAACATTCTTTCGCGAGCCTTCAGTATTTCTATTAGCTATCCGATCAATTTTCATCGATTTTCAAGTAAGAAATTTTTATTTACATTGAGAATTTTTAATTCACTATTTGTAGCACTGTAAATGGTGTAAAATACAGTCAGTACTATTACCTACTAAATTTTGAGCACTTAGTCTTGCACGAAATTTCTAATGGTCTTGTAATTTATTTATGGTTACGACTTGGATTTCTGCAATTATTCTGTTCATATTAATACCAGAATTCTTGGATTATACTGAGTTCAAGAAATATTTTACTTTGCCAAGTACCTTTTCTTCTTTCAAACGCTTATTCTTGCTTGTTCATATTTGTTTTAAAATATGGTAAAATAACAGTAACCGTTAAATTAAAATACAAAATAGCAAATATTGTGTTAATACTGTTAAAACTTTTATAAAAAAGAATTTTATTATTTTTTATCACAGAATGGGAGAACGATATAACATTCACAGTCAATTGGAGCATCTTCAATCGAAATATATCGGAACTGGTCATGCAGATACAACAAAATATGAATGGATGGTAAACCAACATAGAGATTCTTGCAGTTCCTATATGGGTCATTATGATCTGTTAAATTTTTTCTCTATTGCTGAGAATGAAGCAAAAGCAAGGGTACGGTTCAATCTAATGGAAAAAATGTTGCAGCCTTGTGGCCCACCTCCAGAGAAACCAGATGATTAATACAAATACATATAAATTAATGAAGAATTTTCCAAAAGGGTTAATTTCAATTAATAACACATACTTATAAATGTATAAATGTAATAAAAAAAGTTTATTTTAAAGAAAATACTTTATGTTTATCATTAATTAATCTCCTTCTTCTTCTCTCTTTTTTAACGTTTTTTTAATCAACTTTGTGAGAGCATCCTGAAGCACTGGATGAATTTCACTACTGGTTTTACTCAAAACTTTTATACAAGAAATCACACATTTGATATCCATACTTCCCACAAGGAAGAATTCTGATATTTGCTCATGTTGTGATAACATTGCCTGCATAATGATCCCATGATTTACTTGTTTACCTTTTCTCACAGACGTTAAACACAGAGATTCTTCTTTATCTGTAGGATCTAGTAAAACTAAATCATCATGAATTCCCTGTATAAAATGAAAACAAAAATTATTACACATTCGATCAATGTTGCAAAGCGAAATTTATTAAATTTCTATTATTTATAACTTACAGCAGTTACAGCTGTTACTATTCCAAACATTGGTACACTCGCATTAGCTAATGCTAAACTTGCAGCCATAATAGCAGCACCTAAAGCTGATCCTCCATCATCCAATACCAAGGCATAAACATCAACTTGAAAGTTAGGAAATTCATGCTGTAAAAAAAAAAGAACTTATTTATTATATAGATCTCATTGTAGGTGAAGCACAAGTAGGATAACATATCCTAAAATTCTACTATTAGGTACAACATAATTGAATTAAAAAATAAGGTAAATTTAAGAGAATAAAGTATTAATTACTATAAATTACTAAACTATTACGGAATCAAATGCTGCTTTTGTCCTGCTTTTTGGATCAATAAAGCAACCTTCAGAAGTAAATTAAAAAAAAATTGTTGATTACTTTTAAAGCAAAAACAATATCACTCCTCAATGTACATGTAATTGAGGCTACATATTCAATTTAACCACTTTGAAATATTTATTTATTTTATTTTATACATTGACTGAATTGTTTTTATTTATACAAAATTGTTATTTAGTCATTTTAATAGTTGTACACTCGGCGGCCTTTGATTCTGTTGGAACGTTTCAAATAATTGCAACGTCGTTTGAAAATTTCTAGGTGCTAGACAAGGATGCACAGTTTTGTATCCTTGTCTAGCACCTAGAAATTTTCAAAACGACGTTGCAATTATTTGAAATGTTCCAGCAGAATCAAAGGCTGCCTAGTGTATGTGTGAATAGACACACCAATTAGTTTATTTGATTACTTACCCTGCATACTGCTGGCTCCAAGGCTCTCTGCATAATTAAACTATATTCTTTCTCATCTGCATCTTGTTGATGACCTTTTCTTTTGCAACAGGCAAATGGAGCAAATTTAAATTCGCAGTATAATTCGCCCTGCATAGTATAATTTGTTTTATTTGGAATTTCTCTAGGATCAAATGCTGAACATATAACTTTTGTTTGGCCCATTTCTATATAAGCTGAACCTTTTGCTTGACTCACTACTCCTAATTTTATAACTGAAGGTTCATATAATAAAGAAAGATTTTATTAAAATAAAATAAAAAATTACAAGATTATAAAAACTTACACAAGTTTCTTAATTCATTATTTTTCCTTGAATCCGCTCGGTTTTGGAGCTCTTGTTTTATTGTAGATTTTACAGACTTAGTATTTAAATCTATAAAAATACTGTAAGGAACTGTTGTATCAGGACCATTTACTCTTTTTTGATCATAAGGCATTTTGGATTAATATTTTATTATATTTATTATTTTACCTAAAGTGAAAAGCAAATAATAATTGTATGAAATTATTAAAGTGACAAAAAAAGTGTTAAAAATGTAAACGATAAAAATATTACAGAGTGTCTACCCGATCAGAAATTGTCTCCGGTCAAACTTATCTGATTGTAAGGGATGTCCCTTATAAGGCAGCTTCAGGCTATACTTAATCTACAAAAATCAACGTGAATCTTAAATCTACGTAAATGCAAATACGGTTACTGGGTTATTGGTTACATCCACGTATTTTACGTGAATTTTGTGCGAATAGACTCGCCGAAAATATTATACTGCAAGAATTGACTTTGACACTATTCGATATCCTAACTAAAAAGTTCCCTATTTCCGATGGAAGGCAATGATTTCGTGCGGAAGCCGCCAATCGGCCATAAGTTGACGCGTGAGTTGTGATTGTGACTGCGTGCAGCTGCGTGACTGCGTGTGAGCATGTGCGTCGCATGTGCGTCCAGCGTCTCGTGTCACCAGTCAAGTGATGATTCTTGACTGGTGAGTGGTGACTAATTTATGTATAAGGCCGGTAATTAGGCGTTTACTGTTTAGAGGTTTATTATATGTATGTACATACTCTCGGTCAGTCGGTTCATTTATACACTCGAATTTAGTAGGCTACGAGCGGTATGCCGTATCACCGTATGCGAGCGAAATTTTGAATGCGATTGTGCGGTATTGCTGTTGGCGGCAGTTGCGGTGTGTGCGCACTCGCCGCAGTGTAACTTGTATAAGCCGCTGAAGCTGCTGAAGCTGCTGTAAGGTAGATACTAAGATACCTGATAAGCCCGACCGAGCTGCCCGACTGCCCGTAGTCGCCGACACTGTACACTATAGCTTGTGAGTTGTGACTGCCTGGAGCCATCGAGTGCATTAGGTAAATAGGTATAAATCGCCGTAACAATTGGTATTGGCGGCGCCGCGGCAGTTAGGCGCGCGGTGTCGCGACTCGCGAGCCGGGAACAACTCGTTTGCTCCTTTCATTCTGGCTGCGGCTGGCCGCTGGCTCACTGGCTGCGTGCTTAAATTGCTAGACGCACCGCAAAATCTAGCTGGCAGTCTAGCATCGCATAAGTGCACCAAAGGTGGCAGAGGCTGATCAAGTTCCTCTTTCTTCGCACGGCTGCGTGATAGCTGAGAACCCAGTGACTTGGTCAAATCGAGAGCGACTTCGTCAGCGAGCTATGGCAAAGGCACTCTACAAGCTGAGTCGCGAGTTGCTCGGACACACCGGGGATGTACGCGGCGTCGCTGTCACCTCCGAAGGCAGCGTCGTTTCCGTATCCAGAGACAAGACGGCTATTTTATGGAAAATCCAAGAGTAATTACCTCTAATTATTATTATTACCAACTTTTTTATTGCTTCTCTGTGCTTCCGCCTACATCCCCAACCATCTTCCAATTCAGAATTCTTATTTTGCAAATATACAAAATTTTCATCCTATCACTTGTCTTTTATTTTTCTTCATTTAACATATGACAGTTGCTAACAATATTAAAATATTCCTTTATAATTTTTATCATAATTATTTGTCAATTATATTTTATTTGTATTTTTCCATCAAACAGTGGCAATTGCGTTGGAAATGAAAAAATGACTGGACATAGCAATTTTGTTAGTTCAGTATGTACAATAAATCCATCTTCAAAGCATCCAAAAGGATTGATTATAACAGGAAGCAATGACAGTCACATATGTATTTTTACTCCTGGAGAAAGTCAACCAACTTATAAAGTCAAAATACATGAAAATACTGTATGTTGCCTGAGAAGTAGCAACGTGGATGAAGACTTATTTCTAAGTAGTTCATGGGACATTTCTGCAAAACTGTGGAATTTAAGCAGCTTGGAAATACCTCAAGTCACTTATTTAGGTCACTCCGCTGCTGTATGGTGTGTATCAGATTTGCCAAATGGATCAGTAGTAACTGGATCAGCTGACAAAACTGTCATAGTATATTTAAGGGATGGAAAAATTTTGCACAAACTTGAGGGTCACTCGGACTGTGTCAGAGATATTGCTGTAATAAATGACAATGAATTTTTGACTTGTGCTAATGACGCTGCTATAAAACACTGGACTGCCATTACCGGTGATTGCCTGGGTAATTTTTATGGTCACACTAATTATATATACAGTATGTCAGCTCTGCCTGGAGGAAGACTAGCTGTTTCTTCAGGAGAAGACAAATCAATCAGAGTATGGAATAATGGAGAAATTGATCAGACAATCACAATACCAGCACAGTCAGTTTGGTGTGTTAAATTGCTTCCTAATGAAGATATTGTGTGTGGGGCATCCGATGGAATTGTCAGAATATTTACAGCTAATCCTGAAAGATATGCTGATTCTGAAACTTTACAAAAATTTGAAGAAGCAGTAGCTCATGCTTCTGGCCCTGAAATTGATGGTTTGAAAATGGACGAGTAAGTTAGAATTATATCGATTTTTTCTAAGCATTAAAGTGTATGCATTTTAAAATTTAATTTTACATTTTTGTAGCATATCTGGGCCTGAAGCTTTAAAGCAGCCAGGAAGAAAAGATGGAGAAACTAAATTAATTAAAGAAGGAAGTTTAGTTAAAGCTTATGGTTGGTCTCAAACAGAGCTTAAATGGAATTTAATTGGAGATGTGATGGGTGCCAATGCTAATAATTCTAATAAGCAGCTGTTCAATGGAATTGAATATGATTATGTTTTTTCCGTTGATATAAAAGATGGTGTCCCTCCTTTGAAATTACCTTACAATAGAGGGCAAGATCCTTGGCATGTTGCTCAAAAATTTATTGATGATAATAACCTTAGTCAATTTTATTTGGAACAAGTACTTGCTATTTAATATAAAATGATTAATTTTAATTATTGAAGATTATTAATTGCATATATGTGGCAAATTTTGCAGGTGGCAAATTTTATCATTAAAAACTCAACACCAGCTCCCATTGTGAGTAATGCATCACAGTTTTACGATCCATTCACAGGTGGCAGTCGATATGTCCCTAGTACATCACCGAATTCAATTCAGCCTGCACCAGTAACCGCACAAATTATATCATCAAACACAGCTTTCTCGTCTAATTACATACCTATGAAAATCTTTTTAAAATTAGAACAAGCAAATTTAGATCTAATTAAAGGTATTTATATGTATTTATTCGATAATTACATGCCAACTAGCTAAAGCATTTCAACAGAAAAAAAAAAGAAAATTTTTAATCTCAACTTTTCTTGCAGAAAAATTAAGGGAATTTAATACAAAACCTGAGGCAGCTGCTCTCAGTCTATCGCGTGAAAAATTGGAATCTGTGGTAAAACTGGCCTCAAACCAAAATGAGGAATCAATAGAATCTGGAGCAGTTAGCCTTTTAGTTTCTTTGCTGAATTGGCCAGACCCTATTTTATTCCCAGTCCTCGACGTCGCTCGACTAGCTGTTTTACACAGAAGTATAAACAACAAATTCTGCACGGATGAGATTTTAAATTCTCTACGAAGACATTTGAGTAAAGATGCGGTAGCATCTAATCAAATGCTCACGTATCGTTTACTTGCTAATTCATGCAATCATGAAACTGGAGAAAAATTTGTTCTTCGTCACAAAGACGAATTATTGAAATCCATTACAGATCTGCCTTCACTTGGAAATAAAAACAGTCAGGTACTTGGTGATTACAATAGTAATTCAATAAACAATTAAATTGATAAAAGTTGAAATTAAAAACATTCTTCTCGCTAAAAGCTTATATTTGCTTTGTCTCGCAGGTGGCGGTGTCGACGTTCATTCTAAATTTAGTAGTGGCTCTGAATAAAACGAATGATTCAGTGGGCAAACGTCGCACCCTTGGCGTCATCTGCTCCATGCTTGCACAGTTGAAGGAAATCGAAGCGGTTTTCCGAGTTCTGGTGGCGCTGGGCACATTGGTGACAGGGGCGAGTGGGAATGAGCGGACGGAGCTTGTAGAGGCTGTGCGGCAGTCTGAGAACGCACTCAACGTACTGAGGGCCGTAGCTGAGGATTCGGATAAGGGCAAACTCACTACTGTTTCCAAGCAGATCGTCGAGTTAATCGTCTGACGCGGGCGCGCTGATACTTTTTTTAAGAGATCGAGCATGTTAATATTTTCTCGTTATTTTTTATACTAAAATAAAATACGGTATACTGCTGCGCTGAAAGATCAAAATGCATTGAATAAAGAGAGTCTAGTCGAGTTATCGATTTTCTTTACATTATATCTCGCCTTCAATTTGTTTACTTTTTTGTTTTGTGATTTTGCTTACAATATAAACAAAGGTAAGAAATTAATTTCTTTTATGTTTAGTTATTTGAAAAGATGAATTTACTGTATCAGTGCTTAAATTGAGTAAATCGGTTTTTTTTAAATATTAATTATTGCGGAAGCTATTAAGTTTTAAATTAAAAGCATTACTTTTAACACACCTAACGTATAAATGACGATAATTAAGACTAATAAAAAAATGGATTTCCATAATCCAGAATTTTGTTACAAAGCTGTTACTTTTTTAAAATAAAAATAATAAATAGAAAATGTTGCAATAAATTATTTTGTTCTCTATAATTACTAAATAATTTTTAAATCATACTTTTAGCAAACTATCTTGTTAATATCTAGAATTTTTTTAAACTGCCATAAATCATAAATAAGTAGACATTTATTAGAATTTAAAAATAACCAATCATTTTTTTATTAAAAATTTAGCAATTACTGTTTTAATTAAAGCCTTCAATGAGAAATCGGGAAATTTCTGCACTGTGCGTTGCTCATCACAAATTTTTGCTGAGTCACTCTGAAAATATTTGCATAACATTGCTAAAACATTACAAGGCACCTAAAATGAAAAAAAAAGAAATTAAAGAATTTGTTGTGCAATTATTTTTAGATCTCTCGTAAAAAAATTCAAGTTGTTGGTTGCGAAAAAAATGATGGGCCCATACGCGGGTACAGTGTACGGGTACATACATTTTTAGTTGTTTGATTGTTCTGGTTTGGAGTTATGGAAATTTGCCTCTACAATTTTGTCATTGAATGATAACTTATATAAGTTTTACCATGATTTCATCAAACTTCATGATTCCCAGTTCGCCCAGTGAGGCAGTGACTAGTGAGAGCTACGTCAGCAGCCAGCTGCGCGTTTGACAATTCACCCGGCACATGAGAATATTGTGACTTGTGAGTGACGCAGTGGCCGGGTGGCGGGGTGGCCCATAGTAAACAAAGAAGAGTAGTCAGTAAACAGTCGATGCTTCAAGAGTGAAGACAAAGGAACGACGCACTCAACTTGCTTTTTGTTTTTATTTATAGAATTTCTTGGCGGAGTATTTTGAATAAAATCATGGCAATGGCCAAGATTTCGTACAAGATGAGTCGCGAGCTTCTCGGACATGCGGATGAGGTTCGCAGCCTTGCAATTTTCAAGGATGGCAGTATCGTGTCGACCTCCAGAGATAAGACTGCGAGGTTTTGGAAAGCTGATTCGTAAGTTTTACATTATCTATATAAAACATGTACGTATATGTATAAAAAATAAGTATATTTATTTTTCATGAACTTGTATTAAAAAATAGTAATTACAATGAGAGTATAATTATGAGAGGTCATTCTGATTGCATTTGTGCTGCTTGTGTAATTGAACCAAATGTTAAAAATCCCAGGGGATTCATTATAACAGGAAGCATGGACAAACAAATATGTATATATTTTCCTGAAGAGGAAAAACCAGTCCACACTATTCAAGCGCATGACAATACTATCTGTAGTTTAAAAGCTAGTGTTATTCAAAATGAAGGTTTTCTTTCTTGCTCAGCAGATCATACAGGAAAGTTATGGAATTTATGTAATTTAAACTCTCCAAGAGCTGTATTTACAGGGCATTCCAAATTTACAATTGTTTGGTGTATAGCAGATTTACCTAATGGTTATGTTGTTACTGGAGGTTCGGATAAAAAAGTAATAGTTTATGGAAGGAGTCAAATAATTTTACACAAGTTGAAGGGCCACTCTGATTGTGTAAGAGATATTACTGTCATTAATGACAATGAATTTTTAACTTGTGCAAATGATGCAGTAACTAAACATTGGAATTCAGTGAGTGGAGTTTGCTTGGGAACTTATAGTGGACATACAAATTACATATACAGTATTTCTGCAATTAATAGTGGTACTTTAGCTGTCTCTTGTGGAGAAGATAAAACAGTCAAAGTTTGGCGAAATGGACAAACAGATCAGACTATAGGAATTCCACAAACAGTATGGAGTGTTAAACTTTTACCCAATCAAGATATTGTGTGTGGTTCTTCTGATGGAGTCATTAGAATATTTACTACAGATGAAAAGAGATATATAGATGATAAATCTATGCTTAAATTCGAAAAAGCTGTTCTTGATAACTTAAAAAATGACTTGAAAATAAAAAGGTATGGAATTACTAAGTAAATTTAATTATTTTCATGTAGTCTTAAATAAATTAAAAATATGCAAAGCTTATTATTTATTGTAGATTACCACATGACAGTGAATTGAATCAGCCAGGTGAAAAAGATGGTGACACTATTGTAATAAAAGAAGATGAGGAAATGAAGGCTTACAGATGGTCAGAAAGACAGTATCAATGGAAGTTAATTGGTGATATTGTAGAAAATGAGGAAAAGTCTTTTGGTAAACCAGTATACAATGGAGTCGAATATGATTACGTATTTTCTGTTGATATAAAGGAAAATGCTCCACTCCTAAAACTACCTTACAATAGAAATCAAGATCCTTACATAGTTGCAATGCAGTTTATAGAAGATAATGATTTGGATCCAAAGTATTTGGATAGAGTAATTTTTTTATTTTTGTTTTAAATAAAGGACTATTAAATAGTAAAAGATCATTGTTACTTCAATAAATTATTTTTTTGTAGGTGGCAAATTTTATAGTTACAAATCTACAAATAACTCCAATCTTAAATGCAAAAGCGCAATTTAACAATCAATTTAGTGGAGGCAGTCAATATATTTCTAACACTCTAGATGTTTCATCAATATCACCTCCACCTAATTCTTTAGCTTCAGTTGCTTTTATACCTCAAACAAAATATTTGAAAATGGTAAATGGAAATCTTTTTGCAATTCACGGTAATTTTTTTATCTTTTTTATCTTTCAAATTTTTGAGAGAACTTACATTTATTTATTTTTAAATTTACTTTTAGAAAAACTGAAAGAGATTAATGAGAAGAATGAAAATGGAACTCAAAGTATAAGTTCTGAGAAAATAGAATGTTTAATCAAATTAGCCAATAACGAAGGTTCAACATCAGTGACAGAAGAACAAATTGCTGATTTAAATATTCTTTTAACTTGGCCCGACAATATAGTTTTTCCAGTCCTCGACATTGCTCGCTTGGCTGTTTTACAAAAAGAAGTAAACAAACAATTGTGCTCAAATGAGATTATGTATATATTAAAACGTCACATACAAAAAGACGCTGTTGCAGCAAATCAAATGCTCACATTTAGACTACTTGCAAATCTCTTTTCTCATGAAGAAGGTGAAAGCTTTTGTCTCCAGCACAAATATGAAGTGTTAAAGGGCATAACAGAATTAACTATGTTTGAAAACAAAAATAACGAGGTAGCTGATTAGAAAGAACTCTGCTTTTATCGAGTTTTTAATGACCTATTATTTATGCTGAATTCATTTTTTTTTAGATAGCGGTATCAACTTACATACTGAATTTAGTAGTGGCTCTTAATAAAATTGAAGATTCATCAGGTAAAGAACAAACTCAGGCAGTTATTTTCAAACTCCTTGAAATTTTAAAAGATACAGAAGCTATTTTCCGGGTTCTGATCGGACTCGGTTCTTTGATATTGGGTGCCTCATGCTCGAACGAACGCTGCAAGCTTATCAAGTCAGTTAAACAATCTAGGCCAGTCCTCAAAGCACTGAGAGTACTACTGGATGGCGTTGATGCCTCAAATGTTCCTAATAAACTCCTAAGTGTCACGCGACAAATACTCGATTTAATAAAAAGTTGAAGTCTTATAAAAATTGATGGTATTGACATATTTTATTTGTTTTGTTTTTGTAAATATTTTATAAGTATCATATTTGTAGGCTTCTAAGAATGGTTTTATAAAAATGATTTTTATACCGAAGAACAAAATAAATATGATTTAATAATACTACGTTTACTATTATTAATTGGACTCTATTGAGGTATTGACCAATATAAGAAAATACAAAACTGACGTTTTGGGTAAAGAAAGTTTGTATTTCTAACGAAAGTCAGTTAAAATATTTACAATGTCGAATACAAAATAATAATTTAAGTAATACAGTTGGTATTTGATTAAATTTTCCGCAAACGCGATTTTTTCAGTAAACATACAACAGACAACAGTGTAGCAGTAGAATATTATTATTACAGTAACGATAAATGAAGCGCACGTATTATCGACGATATCTTCGTTTGTGTGTTATGTCTGCACAACCCTCAAAGCACTTTCTCTTGTATACGCCTCACTTTACACATACATAAATTTTTATTACAATAAATATACGTCGTATGATGCTTCCTCGAATTTCAACAGCGAGGAATAACTCCGATCGACGTATTTCACCACTCAATTGATTAATAAATTCGCACTCGCTTCGTCTCAACGAAGTGAATCACGCTTTCAACGAGAGTCTAGGTTACGTGTATTTTTACTTGAATATTTGTACATAAATCGGATTACCGATCGGATAATCGAACGCGCCGATCTATTTAAATGAAGAGATTATAGTATTGTTAACACTGAAATTTTCCGAGAGGACATGAGCTCTCTAACAAATAGTGTTGCGACTTTTTTTACTATATTACATAAACTTTGCCCTTATAGGAAGAAACGATATTACATTCAACGATTCATCTTTAACTATATTCTCTTTTTTATTATAAATATACACAGAGATATTGAGTCACATCCATGTGTCGATTAGAGTTCATTATAATCTGATTTTCCTCCTTCTTCTTTTCACAAGGCGTGTCTCTGCTTTGCCTGATTCTACCGGAATGTTCTAAAGGCAAATTATTTGTCTCTCTAATTTCCTTACAGTTTCTTTATTTGCTACACTTTATAAAAATATTTGCTGAGGTAAAATAGGACAAATTTTTCATTCACATGGATATTTCTTCCGATTTTTTCACTGAAATCGTATTAATCAAAAGATGTTACATGGTTAAAAATACGTACGAAAAGATTGTTATAATTTTAATAAATGAAGCTTTTTTGTATATTAATTTATTTTTATATTCAGAAAACTGTCCGGTACTTAGTCGAACATTTTAATATTTTCCTCTTTAAGCACAAATGCTTAAATAAAATATAATTATAATGAATGAAATGCTCGGTAGTAAACTATAAAAAATAGATTCTCCGTTCGTCTACTTCATCAACGAATACCAGTGAAAACGTTCGATTATCATTGTTTTGTTCACACCTCTTGCGATTCATTGTAGAAAAATAAAATTTTGGTTCCTTCTACCTAAGGCTTGGACACTTTCGCTTTATTTTTTTAACATACATTCTTTTGTTAGGATATTTATGTAAAGGATTTTGCATTTTTCTTTTGGCAGAGTAAAAAAGGGCAAAAATCTAAAGTTCCTTTTTTCACTTTGTTTGTGGTACATATACGTATTACAGCTTATCGTAAAGAAAGTACAATTTTTCGCTCGCCTACAAAAATTGCTGTTTTAAATCTTAATCTTAAAACGCTTTTTAATAATGCCATTAATTACTTAATATAGCTGCGGTTTTATCGGTGGGTGGAAAGATTTATCTAAAAGTCTCCGAAAATTTTTATAATATGAAGGTATATGTGCGTGCGTGTGTCTTACTGTGTTTTTGTGTAGCCGTGTGCACACACTATTAAACATACCATGTTCATTGATTTATACTAAAAATCTGTACATTTACATCGATATTCAAACATTTCAATAGATGACTTATGAAAAAAATGTTCCGCCAAGGACAAACAAAATGCGCAACGAATAAATAATTAGGAATGCAAAGAAAATGATGATCTTGGCTTTTTCTCTATAGATGTATGTACTTGATGAGTTGACTAAATGTAAAATAAAATTGGAACTTTTTTGCCACTTGTTTTATCGGTTCATTTTACTAGAAATTATGTTGGCTAAAAAAATGTTCATTTTTCATTGGCAAACCGAAGTACAGTGTACAGTAGCTTTCTACACGTTTGAGTTCCGTCTTTCTGCGCGCCTTTCATCGCCAACGAAAATAAAATAATCGACGCGAATTACGCATGAATCACGCGTAAACTGAATCGCGTCGATGACAATTTTAAATTCTCGTGACTATTTTAAAACTCCGACAGTCATATGTACTCTCTCCTTGTGGCTTTTGCACGTGAAAATATTGCGACTTCCTTTACCATCCTTTTGCGAATGAAAAGCCGCTTTGAAGATTAGATTACCTGGCGCACCTGATGGAATTTGAAAGGGAAAAACAAAGTTCCATTTGACACATGTCGCGCAAATATACATAACAATCTCGCAAAAGAACGGAAAGGTAATTTTTATATTTCTACGCAATAAGTTACATTGTTTATATTGACTCTATAACTCAAATGCAGATAAAAGGAGAATTCTGTGCGGGGAAATAGATGCACAAATGATCAGAGATGTGGCTCTTGGTTTTGTTTAAACTCTACAGAATGATTCTGTGCTTATAAAAACTGTCAGAATATTTTACCTATTTTATGTAAATAAAAGTAAGGTAGAAATTAATAGTTATGCAACATCGGATTAGATTATGTTGGACAAATTTTCTTAGTCATGAAATTGTTATCCAATGCTTTTTTCACTTATTTTAATTACACGTAAGGAATTAAGAGTTTCTGTAAAATTAGAGTAAAATCCAGGAACCACATATCAGATTGCCCTCTCCGTGTGAATAATATAGAAAATAAGAGAGCAAGCAATTCCGTAACTCATTCTACATCATTTCTTACGGCAATATCTCCAATACACTCTGCACTTTATATTTGACACTTATGAATTTTTCATCTAGTATTTACCTTTGTTTTCTTTTCTTTTATAAATACAATGCACAAGCAACATTTGATTGAGTTTCAAAAATAAAAATCGCCTCGGCATAAAAAATGTTTGTCTACGTAGTTTTCGTACAATATGTAGTTAACGGTGATATGTCATTAAAAAGATGTCCTCGATATCACAAGTGCATGTCAGAATAAATAGCTAAAATTACATCTATAAAAATAAAATATGTATACATTTTAAAAAAACGATTGGTCATTTTTCGCAGAAAAAATAAAAATGAAAAGTCTCTCAGATTAATTGACGATGAATTGCGTGGTTTATGATAATGATTATTTAAAAAACGTACATTATTTATTTTATTTTCACTGCCTCTTTTATTATAAATAAATAAAATTATAAAAAAATCTTCAATTAATAATACAATAAAAATATTCCTATCGACCTCGTTTATTGTATAAAATTAATTGATCTATTTCAGTCATCAAGGTCAGCTTATTGTTGACGACATAATGGTATAATAAATTGACCTTAAAGATAAAAATAATAAATCGGGTATAATTCTTTCATTTTTATTGAAAATTATTAACCCTTTGAATAATGATACTGTCATTAAAATACCAGGATAATGGCGCGTCAAAGGAATTGAGTCTTGTCAATTTATTGCTTTTGCATACAAACGAAAACTTTCTTGGCAAGTATATAAACAAATGGCAAAACATATATAAAATGCAGAACAAATTATTATTATTATTATTATTATTATTATTATTAATAATAATATTATTAGTATTTTTATTATTTATTATTACTATTATTATCACCGATAAAAAAATGCTGACTTCGAAGAGCTGAAGTTCGGCTTTGTAAATAAAGTTTATATTTTTGTGCTTTTAAGGTACACTCTAGAGCCTTCAAGCGTTAATATATGCTTTTTTATGAAAAGGCGATTTTTACATTTATCATTATATCCTGTAAACACATACTTCTTAAAATTAAAAGTAAAATACAGCATCTATTCACTTGTAAAAAATATTTCTGTGAAAAATTTGTGAAAAATTATAAAACCTCTCTTTAAAGTGGTGGACGCACTTTGACGTTGCATTAAAAAATTGCGAAAAAACCTTGGAAATTTGGACAACTGTAAAAAAGCTGTAATATTAGAAAATTCTTAACTTTTTTGTCAGATCGTATTAAGTGCATAGACTGAAGAAGTCAAAAAGGTGATTAAAAATTGTAATATCTATTTGCAAAGTATATCAACCAAGTACAAAGAAAACAGAACGCTTTAAGCTGATGAAATTTTAATTTGTCTATGAACGCGATCACTTGACAAAAAGAGTACTAGTAGTTTTAAATAAAAAACTATATAAAAATAATAGTATTAACAAGAATCCACATTTTTTATCATTTTCAAGAACGAAAGAAGGCCGTTTTTGACAAGCAAATCGAGTGAAAAAGCTCTAGTTATAAGTTTTAATAAACGTCAAAAATTGCTCGCGATTTTCGTTCGTGAAATATGAAACAGCCTCTTAAAATGCAATTGCAGGAAAGAAAATAGAAAGCAAAATAAAGGACGAAAAATGATAAAAGTTGGCATTTAACCCGATGAATCCTCACAAATTTTTCGCAGCAAAAGACGTCGCTATGTAAATGGCACCTAAAAATCTCATTGTATGTGTAGGGTAACCGAATCAATTTCCCTTTGTCATCTTTGACTGATCATAGGACTGATACTGTTTTAGCTAGCGAGCGAGATTTAAAACGACTGTATCTTCGTGTTAATTGAAAGTATTTAATGTAGAATAAGACTTATTTTTATATGACCAAAATAAAAATGCACTTTGAGTTTAAAAAGTGAGAGCAGATCGAGCTGTTATTCTGCCAAGCAAATTTGAAGAGGGCGTTGACGTAAAGCGTGAAATAATAAATCGACGCATCTTAGAGGGTGAAGGAAGAAACGCGAAGTCCGTCACGCTACGAAGTTAGGTGGAACCGACAATAAAAAAGAGCGAGAGTAAAGGGCTTAAGAGCTCGCTTGCCCTCGCTTGCTCAGCTCGACTGTCGCTCGTTCGCTAGTTCGGTCAAGATTCATTCGTTGCTCTTGCGACTCGGGGGTGACCTCGTATTTAAAAGTTGTACTGGGTCCCCCCGTGCCCGTCTCATTCGGCGGGCGTGCTGGCGGCCCAGCGGTCGAACTCAATACCGGAATCGGGACTAAGGCCGAGATCCACCGGACTGAGGAAACTCGTTGCGACGGGACACGGACAGGAGCAGGGTCCACCAGGGCGACAGGTACCGATGCAGCGCTGCTCACCCGGCCCCTTGGGGCCGGCGCTGCCCTGTCCGGAGGCTGAACCGCCGCCCGCACGCTCCCTCTGGTCCCTCAGCTCTCGCTCGAAACTGTGCAGCTGCTCCATGAAATGGAAGTTCGGAGCGATATTGGATTTACGGCTGCGCACCAGATTGAACGCGTCGTTCAGGCTCAAGTTGCACTTGTGCATGAGGTACGCCACTGTTATCGTCACCGAGCGTGAGATGCCAGCCAAGCAGTGCACCAGTACACCTTTGTCCGAGTTGCGCGCTTCCTCTGTAACAAATTTTATGTTAATAACAGTTTTGTTTACGGGTTCGAGAAATTAAGTGTTTCGCTTAAAATTAGAAAAAACTCAAAATTTGTTCAAATCCACTGACTTTTAATCATTTATTTGACCTTCTAAGTCCAAGTACCAAGGGATAAAAAGGGGATAAAAAGAGCTTAGTGAGTGATGAAATAATTTTTCCAATCCATTAGTCAATGAATACTGCATATTAACTATATTAGGTACACCTGTAGGCCTGTGCGTTATTTAAAGGGGCAATCAGCCGGCCGTGCCGGTGCGGAATGCGTTGGCAGTCAACGGCACCGGACGTTCGCCGCTGTCGCAGTCGAATTGCACACTCATGTGCGTTACTGTTTAAGCGTTTATATTAATAAGAAAAGTAAGAGGGCACTACCGATAGCGGAGCGCTACTGGCGCCAGTGCGATTTCATTCACGCTTGAACGGACAGACTGAAGCGCGCCTTGCTTATTTACGTTTCGAAAAGTTAATTTTTCTTATTGCTCTCTAGTCTCTTGTTTGGTTAAATAAATTCGCGCAAATATAAGTTATTACCAATGAATTGTATGGCTTGAGGGAAGAAACTCGCGAGGTTCTGACTCCAATGGTCGCTGATGGGTATCTGCATGTACTTGATGGAGCCGTCGCTCTCGAATACATTTGGCAAATCCGGCGTCACATTCAAAATGTACTGTATCCTGTGGCGAGAGAGAGCCTCACTGTCCTCGCTGTTTGCAGCATTACCCAAATACAGATGTGGCAAAATCTCTACTGGGAAATCTTTGTCTTCCTCTGGACCTGAAGTGACAAAAGTGATGCTTGAATTTTAGTACTATTTTCAGTGCACATTTTTTTTAGATTAAACATTATTAGAGACGTTTCGCGCTTACCGATAGAATCGCAGGTACTGTCGCTGTCAGAATCAGAATAAGCACGGCTCGGTGGAGTTGATATCCGAAGGGAGCGAAGTCCCATCAGTTCACCTTCGTTGTTGTCTGAATTTGTCGGTCCTTCCGAGCTGTTCTGACTGCCCTCGCACCACTCAGGATACCTGGCCTTGAACGCTCCGAAACCAGCTGGAAAACAATCGGAGAAAAGCACTTAAATAATGATTCAAAGTAAATAAGATTTTTTCTGATTTATCAAGCATTCGTCAGCAGTGCAAATCCCATCCACGCGAGAGCTCGATTGAGCCCGATTAAGCTCGATTGAGCTCGATTGAGCTCGATTGAGCTCGATTGAGGCCGATTAATATCGAGAAAAAAGTGCCGCGCCAACTCGAACATTTCAAATGAGAAAATGAGAAAACGAATGAATGAAAAACTGAAAAACTGAAAAACTGAAAAACTGAAAAAATGAAAAAATGAAAAAATGAAAAAATGAAAAAATGAAAAAATGAGAAAATGAAAGGCGAGGCGTCGCGCGGTGCTGATGCAAATCCGATCGTTCCGAGGATCCTCCGGTGGGCGTACGCACGCGCGTAAACATACATTATGCATGCTCACGGGCGACGAATGAATGGGTCATCGTGTGTGCGTAACTGTCTACGTTCCTCCCTCCTCCACGCCTCGCTCGGCCCACTCCTCGTGCTCCTAGTGTCCCCGGATGGAATTCGAAGGATAAAGGACGCGAGCGTAGGAGAGACCAGGAGAGAATTTCAATGAAATCCACTCGTTAATTACATCGAGCGCTGCTCACGCTCCTGGACGATCTATTCTTTGAAAAAAACTTTGCAAAATTTTCGATGCACGACTAGAATAATAAGACGATCAGGCTGTTTGCATTGCAAGCGTGCGGGCTCTCCTGCAATGAAAAAAAGTCTCTTGCCTACGCAACTGCCACCCACGCGTATCGGGCGCTCTACGCGAATTTCTGCTCGGGAATGCTAGCTCCACTGGCGACTAACAAATAAATAATAAATTTCCAGCACCTACGCACCCTTCCGTTGGCAAAACCTTCAAAGTTCAGTACGAACAGCCCCGCACTCGGACTCCCCTGCGGGTGGACGCGTGGGAGCCTGAGGTAGAGGCAAAAAAGGGGCAAAGGGGAAAGGAAGTTAAGGAGGGGTGGCAAGCGAGCTGAGGAGAGTCAGAGTCGTGGCGCTACCCATACGAATCAATATTTCATTCACAACTTCTCAGCGCGCAAGCTCCACAGCTGCCTCCCACTCCCTCCCGCGCGCGTCCGCCCCCGCGCCGATATACTTACACGCCACGTCCCACAAGGGAGAAAGAAGCTCGCGTGCGGAGAAGCTCTAATTATAGGAGTCAGTTTCGTCGAGCCTCGAACTCGCGTGGGTTGCCTTCTCATTCATTGCTTGCACCTTTTTTCCCTTTTTCCCCCTTTTTTCCGCTTTTTCCGCTTTTTCCGCTTTTTCCGCTTTTTCCGCTTTTCCCTTTTTCCCAGCCTTCTCCGATACTCGCGGGATTTATCTTATTCTTTTTCATATTTTCTCTCTTTCTAGTTAGGGCTTTGATAATGAAAAGTCGATGGCTTTTTGGTGCTGGTTCAGCAAGGAGTTGGCGCTTTCGATAGCAGAAAACCTTTGATTCAGGACGTTGCAACAAGTTGAGAATCAAAGTCAGCAATTAGTTCAATGTAACATTTGAACGCAGCGAAAAAAGTAAAAAAAGTAAAAAAAGTAAAAAAAAGTAAAAAAGAACGAGAAGCAATAGACAGCGAGCGAATTAGGCATCTCAAAGCATCTCGAGGATTATTAATGAGCGGAGGCGTGGTTAGCTGACAAGTGACGCTGAGCGTCGGAAACGACGAACCGAGCGACGAACGGAAGCGGAAGCGGAAAACGCCCAGCCGCGGCCACATGGCATGTGTAACGAATTTTGTAGCGTGTTTTGTAGCGCGTTTTGTAGCGCGTTTTGTAGCGTGTTTTGTAGCGAGAGAAGAGGAAAGGAGGGGGACTTCTAGAGCCTCTATTAGAGGGACTCCGAAGGCCGCGCGCCAGGCGCAATTGCGCAAACGTCTTTGCGTGACGGGCGTTCACGTGTCCGCACGGCTGTCATTCAAGGCGCACCGGTGAATGAACGACGCGCAAATGCCGCAAGTCATTCCCGTTCGCGATTCACGACTCGCGATTCACGACTCGCGATTCACGACTCGCGATGCACCAGTCAAGATTCGCGATTCTCGCTCTTTGCAGTTTGCTGCGAAAACAATGAGCCTTTGTTCGGTCATCGGCCGAGCTGCTAATGTAATTGACCACGGAGAACCCAAACAGTGATCGGATAATTACTCGCGAGTCACGCTATCGTAACGTCAGCAGATTTTCTTTACTTATTCGTCTGTCATTTAAAACTGAGCTGGAGATTCGGCTTTAGCGCCCTTGGCTTGCGACATATCGATTGGGTATATTTTTAAAAAAAAAACATCCAAAAATAAGCTGTTATCTTCGGACTCTGGTCTCTGATCTAACTATATATGGATTTGCAGTCAATTACGTGATTATTGGCGACAGGGAATATGCACCTCCCACACAGTCGAACATTCTCCTATTCTCCTCCTACCGGCAGTCTTTCAATCAAACAATTTCCCTATCAGTGGAAATGATTTATTTGCAAGCCTTTACAATAATTTTGCAAACCTGCTGAGAAACAGCAACATTGCAGTTGTTATATAGGCAGAGAAAGGCATAAGGATTCATCCCGTATGCTAGACTTTTAGTAGCGATTACATCACCCTGACCGAAATAATTATTCATTCAGCCTGTACTCTAGCCTATATCCTCCTCGGCAACCCTTTTCATACGAGTCAATAGACGCAGTCCGAACGACTCGTCCGCTGAGGCGCTTTAGACGCAGGACGAGCGGATTGGTACATCCGGGGATAGGCACGAGGCCGAAAGGCAAGAAGCACTCGTTGGGAAAGATTTATGGACCCGCTGCAACGCGTTGGCTGCCAAGCAAACCCTCTGCTCGAAAGGACGCCATGGCAGTGCACTTTACGAGAAAATCGACTTATCCCGCTCGCGCTGCACGACTTTCCATCCTTGAGCAGCTTTTTTCTTCCCTTCTCTCCTCTTTATTCTTTTCTCTTCTTCTCTTTTCTTCTCTTTTCTTTTCTTTTCATTCCTTTCTTTGAGAGAGCTGAGATCGCTGCGTGGCGCTCTCGAAAGGTACACAGCCGAATTATTTCGTGACCATTTCGTGACCCTTAAGAAAAGTATTTCGGGGAATTCGACAGAGATTTTTACAGATTTCTGACCAACAGAACAAACAATTATCGTTTTTTCTCCAGATTTTTTAAAACTAATTTTTAGCTAATACATTTGCTAATTTGTTTGAAAATTTAAATAACTTTCAGAGTTAAACCAGTTTCAGAGGACATTCAAAGTTTGACAAAAAATACTATGCTTACGAAGAAACACTTATCGATATATTTTTTTAATTTGCACTTTTCCGTTATTTACCTACAGATGCAGTGATAAGTTCATTCAACAGCGGTTGTAGCAATTAACTGATATTTGCCACAAATAAACGGCCTAGTGGCGCAATCGCAATAAAGCAAAAGGTATTCTTTCAAATCAGACGTACTTTCGACTGGCAAATGAGAGATCGTTTTGATTTTACAGAATGTCGATTGAATTTCAACAGTATCAGTTAATGAAAAAAATTCAATTTTTGGAAAAAAGAAGCTTGTGTACCTCTAAATTCACTTATTGCACAGCTTGAGGAGAATATTAAAACTTGGGTTGAGGTGGATTTCAACTATTATAAATCAATAATCAATAATACTATTCTAAACTAGCTTTACTACTTTAATACAGTTTTGCTGCTCGTATAGTCTGTCAAATGATGCTTGGAATGGGTTTAACTAGGTTCATCTCTTATCGCTCTGCGCGATTAATTTAATTCAGCCGAGGGTTTTTTATTTCAATAAAAAATTATTTCTGACCAATTAAAAGATAAATATTTCGTTTAGTGAAAATTGTGCTTGCAGATTCCTACTTTATCAACAAAGGTAAAATTAATTTCAAAATATTACAATTATTGTGGCAGAAGAGCCGACTATATTTTTAGTGACAACGGAATTGTAATCTTTTATTCAATAAATAAATTAATTGATGATTAATAATAAACGAATAAATGATTCTCATTCACGCGGAATTGTGCAATTTATAGATTCTCATTCAGTGCAAATTCATTAAACGAATTATGTTTAATTCCATACTACATTTATAGTTGGGCCTGAGGTAGTTTATATTTCCAACAATTATCTTTTTCACAAGCTTGTAAAGCAGCTAACTTAAGGAAGCGTAAAGACGAAAGAATAATTATCAATAATTATTTTTGATAGAAATCTTGTTAGCTGTAGTTCGGTACCGAACTAAAAGTAAATAAGTTTAAAAGCAAAATAACTGCTTGTGCGAGCGATTGATGTACATTGGCGTACGTTCATTAAGAAATACTCGACTGTAAAGGTTGAATCAAAGTTGGCTTTATCAATAGACAACGGAGGAAGTAGTGTGTAGAGAAGACGAACGGAAGCGAGGGAAACGGACAAGCGGGCGTAAAAGGAAAGGGAAAAGGAAAGGGAAAAGTAAAGGGAAAAGGAAAGTGGAAAGGGAAAGGGAAGGAGGGGGAGTAGGTATCGCACCTTCGAGCTTGGCGACGGATCCACCGCGGCTGCGTAGCCTCCTGGCGAGCACATGAATGGTCTCTCCCTGCTGTCCAGCTGGCTCGGTGGAATCGCCCACGAGGACGAAGTGCCCGCGCTCGCTCGCATCGGCACCCCCCTCACCGAGCAGCGTCTGCACCCTCGTCCTGAGCTCGAGGCACTTGATGGTGGAGAGCAGCTCGACCTTGCCCGCGGCCAGCCGCCTCAGCATGATGGATGGTATGGCCAGGGCGACCGAGCCTCGGATGTGGCTCTCGGCGTACTCGCCGGCGCCGCGGCAGTCCAGCACCAGGAGCCGCTGACTCTGCGCGCGCAGCTCACGGCACAGCCACTCCGGGGCCACGAGGCCCTCCTCCTCGGCGCCCACGCCCTCGCCCGCTGGCATCGCCGGCGCCCGGGTGACGCTTGCGGAGCTGCTCGTCGAGCGGCCCTAGGCTGCCCCTCGCATCGGCTCTCGGGCGCGCGCCCCGAGCCTTATCGATCTCCGCAGCCGGAGCGCCCTCCTCCTCCGCGCCGCCTGGCCTGCTCGCTGCACCGCGGCTCCCGAGACACTCGTCGGCCACTCGTCGGCCCTTGGCCGCACTCGCACACGCGGCACACTCGACACGCGCACTGATCGCCGTCCGGCACAGCGGCCCAGCTACCGCGGCGGCTCGCGTCGCACGGACCGCCAGCGACTGCGCGCCTGCCGCGAGCCCCCACACTGGCCCCCACGCGCCGCCGCTGCTACGGCTCCGCTGGCGAGCCTGCCACGCCTTCGACAGGAGCGCGCCTCCCGAGCTGGACTCGGCTCTTCCTCGAGCGCTGCCAGCGAACTTGTCAGCGACGGACTCGCAGAAGTCGCAGCTTGCAGCGCGGCCGAGGGACGCGGCGGAGGCTGCCGATCGGAGAGAGGCTACGGAGAGACTTGAGAGCAGTCTAGAGAGAGACGGCCAGGCGTCGCGCTGCGGGGAGTGCGGGGAGTGCGGGGAGTGCGGGGAGTGCGGCCGATTGGCCGAGGGTCACGTGGGAGCCGCCGCGGCGGACCAATCGCTTGCCGGCCTGACGTCACTTCATTGACAAAAGCTCTTTTCATTAACGGCCCCGGCCCCCGAGCTCCGACCGCGTCCTCGTAGAAGCGTAGAGCTGCAGCTCGCAGTGCGCGCACGGGCGCACGGCCGGGCCACCGGGGGAGGGGAAATTCCAGCGAAAACAGGGGAGGACGACGCGGCTGTAAATGGTCCGGCTCGTTCATGGTCCCGCGCCGCCCGCGCCGCCCGCGCGCGAGCGGTTGGCGCTAGCGGGAGGTTATGTTATGTGCCGTGACTTGCGCGCGCGACTGTAGGCAGCAGAGAGCCGCAGAATGAAAGGAACGATAGATAGTGCGGTCCGCGCAGCGTGGGTGCCGGAGAACCTCGCGAGTTGATCTGCTCCCACGAAAGAAACGCATCGAAGGGCACGACCAGAACATCTAGTAGCAGCGCGTGGGTGATGGGTGTGCTGCTGTGTCAGAACGACATTTGCGTGGGTGCTGCGTGAGGGGAATGCGAAGCAGCCGAATGCTACCCCTACATCAGCATTTCATTGTTTCGCGCGAGAAGGTCACTTTATAGCGCCTTTTTGAATATAAGAATCCCGTTAATGCTTTAATGTGATAGCACTGATAAGTAATCAAGCTTGGTTCCTACTTATATACCTTTTCCTACAGATTGAATCAACGCAGCTATTAGCTTTCTTCTTGATTAATTACATTTTATATTTTTGTATAAATATAAAAAAAAATAAAAAAACGGTCGACAGTAGAAACGTTGAACCCTCCGAAAATGCGGTGCCCCTTACCTTCCGGGAAGTCCATGAATGAACTATATACATAGTACGTGCTGGTCGTAGTGACGGGATTTAGGGAGGGGAGCGTTATATTATAGATATCACTTTCAATTTATGTACTCAGCGTACTCGTATACACGCACAAATACAATTACTCAAAACCGGCGACTTTTGTTGATGATTCATACGATTCACGAATGCCTGCGTATGCGTATTCGCATTTGCGGGTACACCTATGTCTACTCGAATCAGGCCGCGATTTTGTGTTTCATTCACGCATCCACGAAGGCGCGCGAGACCGATGACTGTATAGGCTTATTGATTTTTTTTCAAGCTTCCTTCTTTTGCGACTTTTTATCACGCCGCCTGCGACTATTTTTCTCAAGGCTGCAGTGTGCGAATTCATATATATATATATATATATTCATCAACGACGACGCTCGCCTTTCGTTCAGAGAGAGTCTAAAGGCTATTCGTTCAAAATGTCGAGCTATATTCGTTCATTATTTTTTACGTAATTTTTATTGCAATTCTATTGACCCATCGAAGAGTGAGCTCGATGCAGCGTGGAAATTCCTGCGCATAGTCCTGAATGGAATTCGTCAATGGCCATAATTCAATACTCTTGGTATACTGAAGATACAGGAAAATAGTGATTGATGTTAAGTAAGTCAATAATATAAGGAAAAGAAAGTTTTGCATATTTAAAATGGCCAGATAAGAATTTATCTATTTGTTTATAAAGAAATTTTTTTTTTTAATTAGTAAGTGAATGTCTTTCAACATTATATAGTCCAGTTAAAAAATCTATTCAATATTTTATATAAAATACAATATTCGCTTTCTTTCAATATTTTAAAACATAATCAATTCTTTTTTACAATATGTAATGTGTACAAATCTATCAAATTCATACATGCAATGAACATGATACATTTTCATTTTATTTATTCTATTACAAATGTTTTTATTTCTTTTGCAATGATAAGCACTTAACAAAACTCTTAAACTTTTGTGAATACATTTGAAACCTTTGGACACAAATTTTATATAAAAACTGTGTAAGAATCGTACTAAATATAAATTTCTTACACAAAATTCACATAAAACTTGACACAACAATCATACTAATTGATAAATTAATGGTTCATAACAATTTAATTTAATTAGAAGCTATTATTTCTCCATAAATTTTAGATAAATATGTAATTCATTAGTACGTTCGTTGTGCATAGACACTACATCATTACGATATGATCCCTATATAGTATAAGTGTACAAGAGTAATAGATATTTAAAATATGGTGTAACATTGCAACCAAAATTAAGTTTATACATCAGAGAAGAATCGTTGAATATTTTCGCATAGGAAGCTCAAGCTTTAAATTTGAAAATAGATAGAAAAAAGCATTCATAAATAGTACTCTATTATTATTAAAGTGCATATTTCGTTTTCCATAAAAGAGGTTAATTTAAAGGAACTATTAATTTAAAAAGCATTCACAGCATTCACTTATTTTAAAAGCAAGGAAAAGAATTGATGAACTTGTCGTATGATCCTTTATTTATACCCTTCATTCAATTCTCGGGAAATAAAGCGCGCACGGCACAGAAAAAAATAGCTTCGCCATTGTATCTCATTACTTTACAAAAAAAATTGCATTCAAAATTTTTTTCAATTTGTGAAATTAAAAAGTTTCTTATGGAACCGATTATTTCAGTGCAAATTTTTAAAGAGAAAATTTGTGTACATGTATATTTTATCAGCAACTATTTTTAGACGGCTACCGCAGTTTACTGCCAATAATATCATTTTAGCGTGCGACTTTATTGTAATCTCAAATATTTTATAATGCCTTGATCTCTAAAAAGAATGTTTAATAATTTTTCTTTTTGTAAAGTGCTCATAGCGTGACGCAATCCTTTATAGCCTTATTAATCATGCATGTGTACTAGAATTTATATCAGCTGATTTTTTTAGTTCAAAGATAAATAAAGACAAACGGAATAATAGAGATCGCTTTCCCCGTTATAAATTTGAAAATTGGAGATTTCCGATCTGAAAATCCAAGTTTTAATTCGATCATATCGCAATGCATTTGTAAAAAAGAATACAATAAAGATAAACAATAACTACGGAATGGCACCGTAATAGAACTCTGATTGATTAAAAAAAAAGGAAAACTGCAATAGTAATTGCAGATTGCCTGTCAATTGCACTATACTTGGATTATAACAGCTATTAATTAATTAGGTCAATTGCACATTTGAATACATTTGAAACAAATCTGATTTGTCTCGATCAATTGTCTTTAGAGTACATATACAGTATATTCAAAGTGATTGTTAATTTAAAAATTACTTGGATCAAAGGTAATTTTTCGAATTAGAGAGGGAGTACAATTTTCAAAAAAGTCCTTTTCACATCCTCTTCGAAGTAATTACAGATATTTCAATATCGATTGGTGTTTCTACAATAGAAACTATAAACAAACGCTGAAAGTTATAACCAACTAACGAATTAGGGTTTGTTAGGCATACTTTTGAGTGAGCTCTTAACGGAAGAGTGTCTCACAAGTAGAAAGACTACGACAGCAACGCTGAGAACAGCCCCGAAGCAGCCCAATAGCCATGTTTCTTGAACAGCTGCGGCGACGTTGTCGAGACCAATTTCACGTAAAGCGAGTTCGCCGTCGGGGATTTCACAAGCGCTCTGTGTTATGATGTCCTGTCTTTGGATTTGCTTGGCTTTGCAATTCTTCAGTCGAGTCATGACCTCGGAACCATGTAGCGGCGGAAGTAATAGCCCGAGCACCCATCGCAACGGACTCGTCCATTCATACCAAGGATAAAGATTATTCAAGTGTAGAGTAAAACCAGCGGCAAGGGTCGTTTCACCCACCACAACTCCCGATAGCAATAAAGCGAAGAAAGTCCAGGATGTCGCACAAAGTCGTGTGAATAACACGCAAACTAAGTGTTGTACTAGCAGATAGACTAATCCAATGCTTAGATAGCGCCACATGCTATCTAGATTCTCATCGGAGACTGGTTGGTTCGAGTCCGACAAAGGAGAAGATGCCAAGTGTAGACCCGTCATTGCAAACGCCGGTGCTAAATACGAAATGTACACTAAACTCCAAGTCGGCAAAGTACAAAGCAACTAAAATGTAAAATTAATATTTTTTTAATATAAATTGATTTAAATATGAAATCTAACATTGTTGCGCGTTTTTTCGCTACACATTGACTTACCTCTACTAAAGCGTAGACAAATCTATTATATAAACCCTCGGCGATATCCCTTTCAATGTTTGGCCTAACCCTGATGACCTCAAGCATGCCAAGTAAGCTAAGTGGCCAAAAAAGAATACCAAGACTGGCATAGTGAAAACCTATGCGATCCCTGAGGTAAAGATTGGCGTCGGTGGCAACATCCCAAAAGACGGCACCGAGGATAACACTAAGTGAGGCAGCTATTAAAACTTTTCGCAAGAGGGTGGCTAAACTCCAGGGTTGACTGTAAACGAGTGTACGCAGAAGTAGGGCGTACATTTGTCCAAAGAGGTTGGCTCCAAAGTTGTTGGGAGGTAAAGGGCCTGGCGGCCCAGGTTCGCTCAGAGGTGACAATCGTGCTCGTGCCAACTCAGCCAGATGGTCTATTCGCTGCGATGACTCCAGCATTGCCTCCGCCGATAAATCGTCTAACGTTACCAAGTCCACTAAAAAAGATTCGAAAGAGTGTTAAAATGCGATAGAATAATAATGAAGGATGATGTTCGGTACTCACAGTAGTAATCAGAAGGATTCTTGAAAGGCGGACAGGGAAAGTCCGCAAGTGCAAAATAGGGTAACATATCTCTTCTAAGTCCCGAGAACATAACTCGGCCACCTGAGGTGAGGGTTACCCTGGAGAGCATTGTAAGTATTTCATAGGTGGGTGGATGGAGAGTAAGGAGAACGAGCCGCTGAGCGCGTAGTGCCCACTGCCTCAAGTATTCGACGAGAAAGAATGCGTCGAATATATCCAGTCCGCGTGTGGGTCGGTCGAGGCTCAGAATCTGCGAGCCTTCGATCAGACGACATGCAAGTGCTAGACGCCGAGACTCCGAGCAGGTTAAGCTAGAGACGAGGCAGTGCTTTGTCGCTTCCAGGCCCAGTTCTTGCAGAATTGCCTCGGCTTCCAAAGAAGACACCCCAGGAGCTCCGCGCAACAGTCGATAGAAGCTTAGGCATTGCAAAGCTGTCAGCTCCGACGTTAGACCGGCTTCTGGTTCTTCGCCCGATAAATATGCCACGGTTGATCTATTTTTTCAACGTATGTGACAGTTGTTTTACAATGCTTAATAAAATGTTTTCATAATTTCTGCATCATGTTTCTACAATATAATATCAAAGAAGGAGGATATTTTAATTAACCTGAGAGTCTTGCTGGAAACTGGCCTTCCGTTGAGCAATATGTCACCTCGCCTGATTCTTCTTCTGCCAGATATGGTCTCCATTATCATTGTGCCTTCCTTTTCGCTCGTGGACATGACGGCCAGGACGTCTCCTGCTCCAGCTTCTAGGCTGATCCCTCTGAGGTAAACCGTTCCGTTCTTGACATAAAATCAATTCTTACATTAATCTTACTTTAACTTACAATTTCATCGACAGCTTTATTACTTTTTTAAATTTTGGACACGATCATGTACTAGTTAACCGAGTTCTTTTAAATAGAAATATTTTTTATGAGAAACTTTAAAATAATTATTTCGAAATTTTAAAACTTTAAATAACAGCACATAGAAATTACAGTTAGGTAAAATAACAATTGTTCCTATTTTTATTTTCGGTGCCAATAATAAATCACGCATTCTAATGCTTTGGTTCAGATACTAAACTGTAAAGTCAACAGTAAGTCCTTTGTAGATAGAACTAAAAAAGAATAGAGCATACGTGCCATTCGAATCAATATTTAATTAAATCAATAATCTAATTAATACTTGGGCTGGTTTATGAATGTAATTGAGGGTTTTTTTTAAACCTCTCAAGTTTTTTTATAAACTTTAAACTTTAAGAATATGAGTGTAGTAAAAAAGTAACACAATCTTTCGCCAATGTTCTTGATAACAACTTGATGGACATGAGTGTTCCCACATAAAATGTCTTTACCCATCTTAAATCCAAGCAGGAAGAGTGAAGCTCTAGCGTTTGGTTAATTAAAGAGTGTGTATATCTCTCGGATTGGAGAGAGTTGCAGGTACCTTAACAGTGGGCCCGCTGGCTTCAATGCCACGCAGCTGAATGTGCGGATGTTGGGGCGTTTGCAGGGGTGTCTGTAGTGAAGCCTGCAAGGGCTGCAGGTTAGACGGTAGCATCATTTGAGGGTGAATGGCATGGATAGGGTGGCGCTCGTAGATGAGACCAGGGTCGATGGGAGCTATGCTATGCCGGCGATTGGTCATTAGGCGCGGCGACACCCCTACCGGCGCACTTGATTGCAGAAGGTTCGCCTCGCTTGCGCTCCGCATACGTGATTCCCGGCTTACAGGCTTCATATTGTATTGGTGGCCGTGTTGCTGAGTCACGTGGCCCGCGGGGCCCGCGTGGCCCGCGTGTCCTGGGTGCTGCTGCATACCGATGTGCGAGTGAGTCTCCCGGCTCTGGAATAAGCAGAGCCCCCTTATATATTTATTGGAAAAAGTTGCGCTACTGAAACAAGTTTTGCTTGACGTTCGACACGAGTCACAGTAGCGGCTGGTAAAGAGGTCAACGAGAATTTTGCGGTTAAAAAATGCATTTCCATGTTCTACATTTGTAATGCCTTTAGGGAACAGTAGATGAAAAATTATTTTGAACATTATATTATTTACAAACATTGAACATTATATGGAAATTGGGTGCAGACGATATTATGAGGTTAATAATAAGATGTACCTGAGCGAACATGGCATTGCGAAAATCAGGATCGCTTCGGGCGGACCTCATGACGGCAAAAGCTGAGGCCCGACCGCTGACGGCGGCTCGCATGCGGCCCTCTTCGCTGGAGTCATAGCCACTGGAACCAGCGTCGCGGCGTTGCGTCGACGGCGGCAGCACCCGAGGTAGACCAAACTTAAGGTACGTGTACGAATTGCTCGCCAGCGGACTCCGCGGCCCATAACGCGGGTGTCGCAGTATGCTCTGCACAGTCGAGTCCCGCAGCTGGAAGTTCCCGTAGGGTAACGGCGATTTCTCCGCCGAGCCTAGTGCCGAGTCCGTGAAGTCCGAGTTCAGATTTTGCCTGTCGATATTTCAACTATTATTGACGAGATTCCAACATTCCAACTCAAATTCATTTTCAATCTCTTTAGCATTTGCTTCACGGAACAAAAATTCGTTGAAAGGAACCTGTAAAATTAGCAGTGACGCAAGTGTGTGCAGTGCAAATTAAACTATCCAATTAAACTATCTATTAAACTTGCCATATATGCAAATCATTTTGAACTGCGATTCAAAGCTCCATTTTAATTATATATTTCCAATAAAAAATTTAACAAACTGGAGAGCACCTTTTAACTTTTTAACTGAATCTTTATGCCGAAGGCATTTCCAGCGATTATCGAGCTTGATGACCGTCTCGTACTCTCGTCCAACTCAGCATTACGGTACTTTTACGCTAAATATTTCTCACATTTGTCGTCTAAGCAGGTAAAAGTTGACCAACAAATGCATTCACAGTTAAAATCAAGTACATTATATCTGCCGGCAAAACTAGTTTGTCGAGATTACTTGTAAAAAATAAATGAATCTTACTTTCATTTTCAAAAGCAGCCCATAATACATTTATTTCTATTTATCTTTTAAGAAATATTTAATTAGCATGTAGTAGCAAATATTAGTAGTAGACTTTCATTTTCACTTAGAAATCTAATAAAGCAAAATAAACGATAAAGAAATTATAAGAGAAATGTCCAACATAATATGCATATTATGCAACAAGAATAAATAATAAAAATATGTTGGTACGATTGAACAGTACAGTAGATCGCCGAAGATCCCGTAAGAGTAAGTATCCTAACTTGAGGTAGCTTCAAAACGGAAGTAGGGGGATTAAAGAAGTAAAGAAGCACTGTCCGAGGCACTGTCCGAGGCACTGTCGGCAGGTGAACGAAGGGTGAGTCAGGCGATACCTGTAGATCGACCATGCGTGCAGGTCCTCGCTGGCAGGTGCGCCGGGAGCTTCGAGGCCCCGCGTGTCCAGGGCTCCCGGTACGGAGTACCTGCGTTCCAGTTCCCAAGCCTCCGAGCCCATTGTGGCCGGCAGCTGTTGTCTCGCCCTTGCAGGTCTGCTTCGCGCGCCTCGCGCGCCTCGCGCTCCTCTCTCGCTCCTGCGTTGTCCTAGTGATCTGCAATAAGCCAAGGATTCGCCGAACAATCTATGAGCTTTTAGCTTTTTCAATTTTCACATTTTCACATTTTCACACGCTGAGATACTTGATTCATTAAAGCATGCGGTGCAAACGAGCAATCGGCAAGCCTAATAAATTCTACCTTATTGTACGTAAAGTGCAGCTTTAGCTCCACCAGTGCTTCAAGTCGTGCAATATTTTCACTTTATTCATCATTCATCATTTAGGTCTCTTTAAATAAATGCTAAAACGAATGAGAAAGTTGATTTCATTTCTAAATTTTCGTTTATAAATGTGACAACTGCATGATTCATTTAGAATTTATAGCTAATATTTTGAGCGTTGAAGAGTACTAGATAAAAAGTTGAAAAATTTGAATGAACTGCTGGTTATTTTGAAAAATCCAATCCAATCCGATTGTATTCGTGAGCCGCGACTCGCGAGTGGCTCCCCACTGCCTAGAATAACTGCGCCGCCCACGAAAGCAGCCGGGGAAGAAAGCGCTTGGGAAATGGAAAAGAACTCGTTAGTGCGTTATTGAAATAAAAGAATTAAGGCGAGCAGAGCAAGGGAGGAAAAAATATGAGAACTTCGCTCGCGTCACGGGGTATCTAGGTATACGACCTCTTTCAATGCTAATTTTCTGCTTGCTCCGTCTTAGGATGCTTTCGCCGGAACACCGATACGGATAAATGCATCTCTTTTTAGTGAATAAATAGAAATACTTGAATCTTTTCAGCGACTTTGCTTCGCTTTGGCTCCCAAGTATCCTTTTACGAGGATGCATGTTTATCGTTTCTAAACATTGCATTCTTATAATATAAGCGAGTATATAAATTTCTTTTCCTAATCCTTTTTATACTCACTATCAGTATAGCTACTTTCTGAACTGTTTTTTCGCACTTTGTGCGAACAAAATTTAGAACTATATAATAGTTCGCATCATTGACTGTCTCAATACCTATCTCTTAATAATTTTAAGAACATTTCCGTCGACTGGGGTTCTCCGTGTCTGCATTCTACATGTTTGGAGTGGAGAGAAAAAGTATACGTCGAGGTATGCCACGCTTTAATTTTCGACGAGGCAGCAACGAACTTACGGCTCCCGCGCCTTTCTTACTCGCGTTCCCTTTCTCACCGATTACCATCTCCGCGCTAATTAACTTGGCGCATTCACTTCCACCCCAGTTTCGATTTCGCAAAAAATCTTTTACAATACGCGCGAGAAATATCTTGGAGACTCGTACACAGTTTTCTAGTTGTGTGTAAAGACCCATTCCTTAGATATACAGCTTCTTAAAACTTTCCTCCATGCTTATTTCCTAATAAAGTGGTGCATATACAATTCATTATTGATATAGTAATAGTTCAAGCTGTATTTAAGCATGTTTATGATCAGTGCATATTTATGATAAAAAATTTTAGAGTAATTTAAAAAATCAACACAATGCTGCATCGTGTATCTGCAGACAGCTCTCCCATGAAAATTATTAAAATAGAAACGGTGCCTATTATTAAATATTCTGTGAGTAAATAAAAGTTTTAATAGAATGTTAATTTCGGAGCAGCAAAGTTCCCGAAAAATGTAAAGCACGTGTGTACGTGGACGCGCCGTTACCCTGAAACTGCGGTTTCAAAACTCAATTCATTTCTGCGGACTGTACCTTTAAAGCGCGGATGCACGACAGTTGAGTTAGTTAGATATTAAGCTATGGACACTGGTACTGGTACTGGTACTGGTACTGGAAATGGAAGAGAAGAAAAAAACATGAGCACTCTGCTAGTCTGTTGGATCGATCTCAACTTCCAGAGCTGTCCAGAGGTTCAGAGTTCCAGAGCTATAGACCGGCCTAAATGAACCGTAAGAATTCCCCACGTTAAACTCGCCAATAAAATCCGCCTCTCCTGTCTGTACATATTATACAAGAGGAGGAGGTATGCTGGTCCCCGCCTCTTCACCTTCAACTTGACATTCGCGTTCGGTTCGCGCGCGTATACCATCATTCGCATACCTATAGTTGCAGGAGAAAAAAAGGTCCCCCAGCCAGCCCCAGCCCCTCAGAAGAGACGCTCACTTACAACGCAGAGTTAGTCACGTACCCGCACAGTCACACACAGGCTCACACAGGCTCACGGGCAATATTCCTACCTGCAGAGCGTCGGAGCAGCTTGTTGTTGAAGCAGGCGCGGCGAGCGGCTCGCCGAGCCATCGTCCGTGGAATGAAAAAGCGAGCAGCGCGACTCACAGCCGCGGCCGCGGTGCGCCGCTCCTTGGGCCCATGAGGATGAGTCCCCTCGTGGTTAACCTCCAAAAGGCACTACGCCCTACTGTTCCAGCAAGCAGTCAACAGACGGCGGGGCCAAACCTCCTCCCGCGAGAGTGCGGTGGCCCGGTGGCAAATAAAGAAAAAAGCTCGACGGCGGAAGGAGGGCGAAAGTCGGGCCGAAAGGGTGCGAGCCGCGAGGTGGCCGTGACCGCCGTGACCCGTGACAAGAAGAGCCGCGCGCGACTGGCGCAGGGACCCTGGCAGGCACTAGCGGCGGGTGAGCACTCGAGCCTGGGCAGTTGCGGGGCCGGGGGCCCCGCGGGCCGCTGGGTCTTACGCGGCATACCACAGTCGCGTTCTCTCCCCACCACGACGCCACCGCCACCAAGTCGCCTCTCTGTTCGCTACCAGCGACTTCCACCTCTGCTTCCACCGCCACCAGCAGCGCCGCGGCCGCGGCGTTTTTTTCCCGCGAGTCGCTTCCGCCATAGCCCATAGCGCGCAGTGCGGCCTGCCTATAGCGGCTATAGCTAGTCCTGTACCGTATCTCTGAGGTGGCAGGAGAACGTTCACCTCGGGCCCCGGCCCCCACGACGCGCGAGCTACGCTTAGCCTTTTCCAAGCCACTTCCTTCCCTTGCCCGGCCGCCCGAGTGTCTCAGTCCTGCCGGTGAGTTTACGCACGCAGCGACGCTGCGTGTGTACATTGCAGTCTGCGCGATAGCAGTCGCGGTAGCGCTCTGAAAACACTTTTTTAAACGTTTCTGGCGGACCTTTTTCAAAGGATAAATCGCGAGGTGAGTTCGCCTTGACATTGTTTCGGGCCTCGGGGATACACAGCGAGCCGCTAAGTTAACGAACGTTTGGGACTTGCGTGCCGTGGGCTGAGGCGTTGCCGTCGAATCTATTATAGTTTCGTATTATATTGCTTCATTTAGTTTTTTTTATTTTATTTTATTTAACTTTTGCGACTCTTAGCCTTTCTTTATTTTTTCCCAGCTACAAAAGACAACATTTACGGGATTGTGTAATTAAAAACTTGAAACTGAATGTGCATTCGTTTTTAGTTCATTCTAAATTTATAATTAATTTATTAAGATTAGCAGTATATTTGGATTTTACAGGGGGCAGTGATGAGCAGTGGGTACATATTATACGTGAATAATGTGAACTTTCGGGGCATATATAGTGGGCCAGTCTGTGAAATATTTCCTTTACTTTGAAAAATTCTTCGGAACAAGTTTCATTCAAAACAAAGTCTACTGAAACAATAATACAATTATCGAAGAAATAATGAAATAATATTTTTTTTCAAAAGGCTTTATTTTAAATAAAATTTGTTACCACGTATTTTTATCACAAATTTTACCCTTCTAGGATTTGTTTAACGTTATGCAATATCGATTACTTAATGAAATGACTTGTGTAGTTTTTATACTGGGTAATTGATTTCATTTGATCGATTTACGTTGGACAAATTGAAGGTTGAGACTCCACGCCAGCAATATACTGCAAAATATTAGTGTAGACAGTAAAATTCGTTCGGTATTCTTACTTGCGCTTTTCCGCTTTTCGGTAAAGTTAGTGTTGCAATCGCTCCCGCAATAGATCGCAGAATTGATTTTCGGTTAAATATAGAATGGACGGTCCGGAAATTAAGTGCGCTTCAATTCACCGCTGATGATTGCGGGGTTGCTTTTATTATCTTAATCGTCGGAGAAAAACGTTAGCCCTTACGTTCGAGAACAAGAGTGGCCTTGCAGTGACGTCAGATAGCTCATTTACGTCGTTTCGCGATTTCCCTCACAAGAGTCACAAGCGCAGTGCAACTTGTGAGTCGTGACACTCGTGACGTGCTAGATTACCTTCGCCGTTCGTAGGGCGATTATTTTTACAAATGCACATGTCTCGTATAGAAATTTTCATGACTTATATCTTGACGAGCGAACGCGTGAGAGTGGTTTCTTATTGAACTGTGATGTTTCCTTCGCAAATGGCACCAGAGATTAGAGCACATTTCAAAAAAATCTATTATGTTAATTTGTCATTTTCGAAGCATAATTAGCACAAACAGCAAATTAAAGGGCGTTTTTGAAATTTTTGGAATGTGCGATGATGCGATTATAGAAAGTGTAGAAAGTGAGGATAATTATACACTTTTAAGTATAATCATGCACGCATGCGCATGTATTGAAAAGAATTGGCAAAGTTCGATTTGTTAAGTTCTATAGTAATACATTGAAGAGATGAAGTAAATGTTATAAGTAAGTTATATTGTGGTTTCTGATTAAAAGAACTACAATCAGCTTGAACTTGAGATTGGAAAAATAGGCAGAATATCTGGATAAAATAACGAAATAGTTGCGATAGTTTTTTGGTAGGCAGCGGATGCCAAATGTGGGTGGTCGCCGTGGCGTCGGTGGAGCATTGAGGTGCAGCTGCGAGGGTCTGATCCAGCGCGAGCGTCGCCGGCAGGCAATGGCTCCAATGGCCGAGAGCGTGCTCGACGTGGCCGGAATATGCCACTCGACGGCGGTACTCGCCGGCGACGGAGCAGCCTGCGGATGCCTGACCCCGCGGGCCGAGCCCACCGTCGTGCTGCGCGACGTCTCCGCCAGGGTCTACGGGGGCGAGGTGCTCGCCGTCCTCGGCTCCAAGGGATCCGGCAAGCGGGCTCTGCTCGACGTTATTGGTCAGTCAGCCTTTCTGCTTCTGCTCTATCTGCTCTAATGAGTATAAGACTGACAATGTAATTGGCAAATTGATCTGCTTGGGGGAGCCAGCCGGGAGAACGGCGAGAGGAGAGACGCGAGGCCGGATCACGCTGAACGGGAGCCTTCTGACTCCGGAACTGTTCCGGCGGCACGGGGCCTACGTATCGCATCGGTGCTACCTGCTGCCCAGTCTGACGGTGCGACAGAGCCTGACGTACGCGACGTGGCTGGCGAACCTGGGGAACCGGGAGGCCCGGGTGCGTCAGACCCTAGCGGACCTGGCGCTGTCGCAGGTGGCCAATCGACCGGTCGCTGACCTCACCAAGCCCGAGTACCGCAGGCTCATGCTCGGTGTACAGTTCGCGAAGGATCCCCTTCTGCTGCTCCTTGACGAGCCCACCTGGGACACCGATCCGCTCAACACCTACCTCATCGTGTCCATGCTGTGGTCTTATGCGACCAGGTAATTCAACCTAATCAATTCGGATGAAATTGCTTCAGTAGAAGGTAGAAAAGCTTTTTTCTTCGCGCAGAAGGGGTTCGATCGTGGTGCTGACGATGGAGACGCCGCGCTCGGACGTGTTGCCGTTCGTAGCGCGCGTCACCCTCCTCTGCCTTGGGGCGGTCGTCTACTCCGGGCCGACGCGCAGTATGCTCGACTACTTCACCTACGTCGGCTTCCCCTGTCCCGAGCTTGAGAACCCTCTCATGTATTACCGTACGTTGCACTTTTTTTACCATTTTTTACCTTTTTTTAATATTCATTTTTTCGGATTGGTCTGATCTGCCGACAAGCACACGGTAGGTTGTAACGCATTTTCAAAGTGAAAGTACTTTCTAAAAATACTTTCGGAAAGTCTTTCATCGATTCTTTTTTTCTTATATTATATGCCCTTCGTGTGGGAATATCATGGAAAATACTATTTTGATTATCTAGTTTGCTTGTCCACGGTGGACAGGCGATCGAGAGAACGCTTCCTGGAATCGAACCAACAGATCTTAGTCTTGGTGGATAAGTTCAAGGTCGAAGGTGGAATTTTCCTAAAAGAGGCACCGGCCTCGAGTTTGGCCAACGCAAAAGACGCGCAGACGCCCACATCGTCGCTCACCCCAACTCCTATTGGCGTCAACCACAAGTCCTTGCAGAATCGCGGCATCAAACCAGGATGTTTTTCCACCCTGCTCGCTCTTTATTTGTCAGTTCATTTTTTTATTTAAAATATCCACCACTGCATAGTTTATGTTTTCGTAATTTTGACTTCGTTTAAATTCAACATTTTTATACTATTAATTATTAACGTAAATTTTTCATTTTCAGGAGAAGTCTTGCCGCTACGTTTGCCTGCAATAAATCAGGTCTTAGTCACTTTGGTTCCAGAATTTTTTTACTTCCATTCATCCTCGCTCTCCTAAGTATTCTGTATTCTCACTCAAAAGAACATCAGTCCATGATATTTTTGCAAACTACAGGATTAATGTTTAATGTTCTCGTTTTGTTTTACTTTGCTGGAATTGCAATAACCACGCTTTTATGTAAGTAACAAAGTTGTAATTGTAGAGTACCTATTTTAAAATAAATGAAAATTTGTTTAACTACTAATTCTGTTTACCATAATAGTTCCGGGGTTCCGCGCGCGTTACTACCAAGAAAAACGCGAGGGTCTCTATGGTGGTGCAATGTTCATCACATCGTATACATTGTTAAGTCTGCCGTTGAGCTTCCTCTCAACGATCATGAGCGTCGGCATCCTGGTGCCGATTCTTGAGCTGGATATGAGCTCTTGGATTGTGGCAAGCGCAGTGCTTTGGGCCTCCTTCGTCGCCACCGAACAGCTGACTGTTGCTGCCCTCATGCTAATAAAGCGACCTATGAGCGCTGCTGTCGTAGTTCTCTACTTCACTCTCGTTACTCTAGCAATTGCCTCAGGCAGTCTCCGCAGTCTCAGGTAAATTTCCAAGCTCGATGTTGATGCATGAATTCGTTTAATCTTTAACTTGTTTTTTTTTCTTTACTTTTCTTTTCTTTTTCTGTTTTAATATAAAGCGATACTAAATATTTTGTAGGAATCTACCAGATTGGCTGGGTGCAGTGTCGACGGCTTTGCCTGCTAGGTACGCGTCGCTGGCATTGAACCAATTAGCACTGGAGATGGATAATTTTAAAAATATTTTGCCTTATAATGAGACGATACCATGTCCCGGTATCGCCGAACTATGTCGTTATAAAGATGGCAATTCTTACCTACGTGAGAGATTTACTAAAGAATCGGAGAACATATCGCAGGTGCTAAACGTCGAACTCAATCTACTGATTTCTCTAGCTTTTTCGGTAGGTCTTATTATTCTTAACAGTGTATTGTACCTCTTACCTTTGCCTGCCAGCGTCAAGGCCAAATTTCGAGAATAATTTTTACAAATGGTTTTTTTACTGTTTCGAAGACATTTATTTTTAGTAACGAATTTTAATTATATTCAAATTTAATGGTGTAAGTGAAAAAGACTTTACATTTGTTAAAAAATTTCTATATACGGAATAGTTCCAAATACTTTAAAATGCATTAATTAATGCACTAAAAGTATTTAAGACAGTTTTATGTTAAGGCAATCAAAATAGTTATAATAATATCTTCATTTGTATTTATTGTAAATTACATATCTGTACAACATATGTACATGTAAAAAAGTCGTACTCTGCATTTATCATACAATCTGAATCAGTTTATGTACATTAGATCTCACAACAAGCTCTTAACAGCAGCATTAAAACAATCTCAAAATTGTGCAGCCTCTCTGGATCAGAAATAAAAATTTTCCTTTACTCAGGAACCTGTCCCATTTCCTTTAGGTTGTCAGCAACAGAGAATTCACATCCAGTTGAGCTTACAATTTCGCTGATATCAACATTTGGTGCGATTTCGATAAGTTTGAGTCCTTGACCCTTTACAACTTCGAATACAGCTAAGTCGGTGATGATTAGATCAACACATTGTTGCCCTAGAAGTTTAAATTTCGTGTTTAATTTAATGTTTAATCAGCAATTTTTAAATTATAGTGACAGTGATTATTCACACCAAAGTTTTTACCTGTAACTGGCAAAGTGCATTCAGGTAAAATTTTAGGACTGCCATCTCTGGCTTTATGTTCCATTGTGACAATGACTTTTGTTGACGCTGCTGACACTAGATCCATAGCACCTCCCATTCCTTTAACCATTGATCCAGGTATCATCCAGTTAGCTAAGTCTCCTTTCTGTGATACTTGCAATGCTCCAAGAATAGTTAAGTCAATATGGCCACTATAAAACAGAATATAGGCATGGATGGATTAGTTTTTCTACAAGAATTTTAACAAAACATAAGATTTAAGTTTGTACCCTCGAATCATTGCAAAACTTTCATCACTGCTGAAGTATGAAGCACCTGGCAACACAGTAACGGTTTCCTTTCCAGCATTGATCAAGTCAGGGTCAACTTCACTTTCATCTGGAAATGGACCAAGACCCAAAATTCCATTTTCAGATTGTAAAGTAACTTTTACTCCTTGGGGAATGTAGTTGCTAGCCAGAACTGGCATTCCAATACCTAAATTGGCTGTTAATCAAATAAATTAATTTTAATTTCTCTTTAATTGATACTAACAAATTAAAATACATAATAATAAAATATACCATGCATTCCATCTTTTAATTCAAGAGCTGCTCTTCTGATTATTCGATTTCTTGCTTTACTGGCAGGTGTTACTTTCTTAGGTTTCATTGATTGTTTAGTTGTTCTTTTCTTTAAAAAATAAATAGTATTTATATTTGAGGAAATAAATTCAAAAATTTGATTTAGAAAAAAAATACCTCAATTCGTTTTTCATATGAATCTCCCTTGATAATCCTGTCTACAAAAATACCAGGTAAGTGCACATGATCAGGATCTATTTGGCCAACAGGAACTATTTCTTCAACTTCAGCTATTGATATTTTTGCTGCTTTGCACATGGTAGGATTAAAATTTCTAGCTGATTTTCGAAAAATTAAATTTCCATCTGTATCAGCCTTCCATGCTTTAACAAGTGCAAAATCTCCAGTGATTGCAGTTTCCATCACATAATCCCTACCATCAAATTGCGCAGAGTGTCGAGGCTCACCAGATATCTCTGCATTTCCTGACTTGTCATACTTAATTACAACGTTACCTTCTTGAATAATGGTTCCAAAACCTGCAATAATAACAATAATAATTACAACAATAACAGCAACAGGAAAAATAATAATAATAATAATGATTATCAATCTAAACCAATGAAAATTCAGATATCTTGATTTCAATTAAAGATTATTCAAATTAATTATGAATCAGTCAAAACAATCTTCATATTCTGTTTAACATATTCAATAAAGAAAATATCATTACCAGTAGGTGTATAAAAAGCTGGAATGCCTGCACCTCCAGCACGCACACGTTCAGCTAGAGTTCCTTGAGGAGTTAGTTCAACTTCTAATTCACCATTTAAATATTGTTTCTCAAACTCAGCATTTTCTCCTACATAAGAAGCAATTATTCTCTTTATTCTGTGCTCTTTAAGAAGTTTTCCAAGTCCAGCATCGTCAACTCCTGCATTGTTCGAAACTACAACTAAATTCGTAGATCCTCGTTTCAAAAGGGCATTGATAAGATTTTCGGGAATACCACACAAACCAAATCCACCAACTAGCAATTTTGCTCCATCAGGAATATCAGATACTACCTCGTCAGCAGATTTAAAGATTTTTCCGTCTCCTTTAGGTAGTGGGTGTCTTTTTTCTTCGCTCTCACCTTCAAGAATATCTGATTTAATAGAAAAGTTCACTGTGAAAACCTAAAGAAAGAAAAATTATATCTTTTAAGATTATAAGGGCAACAATTGAAATTCAAAAGATAATTAAAACTTACTCTACATAACTTCTGAAGTTTACAAGAATGTATATCAGTCCTAAGGAAGAACTGCTTGCCGGCTCTGGTTATAGAAAAGGCCATTTTTTTTTAAATTTTCACCCACGAGTCGATCAACACGGCCGCACTAGCCACGGCTTATCTTCGAAATCCAGCTTGGAATCACTTTATCCGACTCCCCACCTAGCTATTCCGTCACTTGTTTACCAGTCGATAACTCGGCTGATGAAAATAAATCTGCATAAATTGAGAAGCGGCCGGGAGGTTCTCACCTCCCACCGAGCGTCAAGGCAAGCCGCAATTCCGCAAGGCGACCGGTTTAAGTATTGAGCTGCAGCTACACACACAAATACTGTTTGCTGAATTTAGTGAGAAACTCCTTTTTGCGATTCCTGGATCCACTTCAAGCTAACGACTTTCCGCGACGAAGATACGCACGCCTCCCTCACACGCACATCGGCACATCTTGTCGCGGCGCATCATAACCTCACTCGGGTTAAGTATAGAGCTTATTACATGTCGGATACCTCGAGTGTATATGCGATAGAATTTGAAATAATTCGCCATTGCGAGTTGCGACATATAGGTATCTTGTTTCGCGCTCCTTTCGTCGCGTTTGGTCATTGTCGATCTTTAGTTTAAAAAACATGACTTAGCTTGTTTGGACTTTTTTTTTATTTTAATTATAAGAAATAAATCCCTTCCAGGTATTTAGAAGCCCACTTATAGCTATTTTTACGATTCTGCTTTTTTTCGCAAGAGATCAGATCAATTTAAAATTCATCAGCTTTTAATTTGCATCGAAGTGATTAAAAATTCGCCTTAAAAAAAAGTAAAGTCAATAATGCTATCTAGATATGTGGAAGTAATAAAAAAGAAGGTTCTTAATAGTATATTACGGTACGAGTGCGATAAAACTGTTTTTTGGACTTGTGTGAGGTTAGCGCCCGGGCGAAGCGACACTGTAAAAAATGCAAATAAATATTACGACTGTGTTAGCGATTTTATACAAGAAATGCGACGTTAAATGACGTGAAATTGTCATGATGTACGTAAGATGGTCATTGTGCTAGCGATTTTACATTATTGTAGTAAATTCGCTACGTTTAACATAGGTCGCAGTATAATGTTAAACATAGTAATTTTACTACTACAATACAATTAAATTTACAATGACAATTATACATTTAATGGGTCGCAGAATTACCTACGTTAAACATTGTAATTTTACAACAGGTTTTTTACAGTAGAGGGTGATAATTAACACGAGTCCGAAAATCGCTTTATAGTACTGGGGCCTTATTCTCTAAAATGATGCATGCTACGGCATATGAGGAACCATTTTGATTGGTTATGGGGCCTAAAGAGTCAATATGATTGGCTACGCATATAAATGTATCAATCTTTCACTTACAAAATAATCCCCCTGTGTGATTTAAACAGTTCATTTTTGCACCGTGTTATGACCCTCGCTGGCGCCTGGCGCTTGGGCCCTCACGGTGCAAAAATGAACTAGTTTAAGCCGCGAATAGTCGAACCGTAAGAGCTGATTTAAGTTCAGCAGTGCTATAAAATGTCGTACGATACTTGTGCCTTAAATAATTATTAAGCTTCGCTCGGGCGCTAACCTCACGCCGTGTAATAATGGACTACTTAAGTCACACGTATCTTAATATACTATAATTTAATATTATATCGTTTTGTAGAAACGAAATGTCTATGAAAAATTGAAGAAATATTAAATTTTCTCCAGAATAATCGGCGTGGGGGTGTCCGAACGTTTAGCTCGAGGTCCCCGGGGACCCTGGGGTGGCGCCGGCAGGGGCAGCGGCGCGCCTTGTACAATCAATATCGGCGCGTGTGCGCGCGGCCTGCCGGCTGCCGCCCGCGCACAACCACACCTTGGCTCTCCCTTTTTCCGCCGGAGGTGCGCTGCAGCCGGCGGAAGTGCACGCGCCGAGTCTCCGAGAGCCTGTTGCGATTTTGCAAATCGCACGATAAATACACACCCACTCATAGTTCCACGCACAACGACTCTGATTCACAAATCTCAGCGGGAACCTCTTCGAGAGGCGATTAAATTCGGAGAGAGGTATTCGGATTCGCGCTTGCTCGAGTGGCTTCTACCTTCTTCTAACTCTTGAATGAGCCGAGTCTCGCGATCACACTGCTTTAGCTCAGCGAATGTACGACTTGACACGCTCAGGGTAATACCTACTTATCTTATTGCCTATAGGGCTACTCCTTCTTTTTCGCCGCTTTTAAACCGCCTTTATTATTTCATTACATTTATATTTTTAACATTTTATTATTTATGCAACTATTCTTACCTTACGGCTTATTCTTATCAATATACGATTTTATTTAGTTGAAAATCTCATCTACCTTTGCACCTACTGTGCTTTATCAAAATTAAGATGTCGCGTGTACGGCGAAATTGTTGCGATACTTTTATCTTGTCATTGTCATAAATCGTTATTATTTTTAAAAAATTATAAACATAAAATATAAAAATCAGAAGCGCATAACGAAATTTTGTTTAACTTTGAAATTATATATAAAACTGAATGTATTTACAGGACAAAAGGTCTTTAACGCAGAATTGAAGAAAAGCTGTAACATGGAGGTAAAAGGTCGTGTCGCCCTGGTAACGGGTGCAGCCACCGGCATAGGCAGAAGCTATGCTGAAGAACTGTTGAATCAAGGAGCTAAGGTAAATTTCTAAACCAAATGATTTTTTAACATTACTTTAATTTAATATTTAATTGCATTGAATTAGAATAATTAGAAAATTTTAATGTTGGATAAATTACTTTAGGTATCGATATGCGATGAAAACGCCGATGAAGGAGAAAAGGTGTACCATACTTTGGCATCCCGGCATGGTAAGGACCGTATTTTATTTTGCCACTGTGATGTTACTGACTACCCACAGTTTGAAGGTAATTAAATGTTTATTTTAATCAACATTGCAAAAGTTTTAAAATATAGTTATTTAATGAAAAATGCGTACACATCTAATTTTTATAGAGGCGTTTAAAACAACTATCGCTACGTTTGGACACATTGACATTGTTATTAACAACGCGGGTATCATGAATGACAGATTTTGGGAACTTGAAGTTGACATTAATCTCGTAAGCTGCAGATATGAATAAAAATTATCTTAGAGCTAATTTCATTGAAGAAATGAATGGAACTTTGTTTTAGAACGGCGTTATCCGAGGTATGCTGTTGGCACAGCGTTTCCTGGGTATCGACAAGGGCGGCCGAGGTGGAGTCGTTATAAACACAGGGAGCAACGTCAGTATCAATCCGTATGTGAGCTGTCCGATTTACTCGGCAACCAAGGCTGCAATTGTCAGCCTTACGCGGGCTTTCGGAGTGAGTTTCAATGTCCAAAATGCATTTGAAGTAGCTATTTTAAACGCAGTCTATATTTCCTTTTCCTACATAATATTTATTGATTATTTTTCTCGTTTATACTAATACCTTTTATATATTCTTTTTATTTTGTTTTAATCTCACTTACCACTAGATTTTTTAAAAATGTTTTTAGTCGTGGATACTATTGTTGCTTGTGTTCCTTAGGATCAGTACCACGTAGGCCTAACGGGGTTGCGAGTAATGGCTATTTGTCCAGGAGCCACAAAAAGCAATTTGGTGTGCGACGTCGGCAAGCAACTTTTGTCTCCCCGTTACGAGGACGCTTGGCGTCGAGATACCGCCACTTCCAGTTCTCAGTTGTAAGTACACTGCTTAAACTTATGATTAGAATGTTTTTTTTATTTGATTCCACTTAGGTTAAATGTCTATAGACAGTAATTTGTAGTAAAGAATAAAATGTTTTATAGACCGGAGCATGTAGCAAAGTCTCTGATCCATATACTGGCGAACGGCAAAAGCGGCAGTGTCTGGTTGGTGGAGAACGGTCAGCCAGCCCGTGAAATCACCTACGCGAAGCATTGAGGCACTAGGTTCAATCTCAGCGTGTTCAGTACTCACTTGAAATCAGAGTACGAAAAGCGAAAAAAGTCCGATCGGGCCTCACGGACGTTTCCTCGCAGCCCAATTATGCCGTACCATGAAGAATCTTATCTACGTTTTTTACGCTCATACAATTATAAATCATAATAACCGATGAATAATATACCGAAATAGTATATTTATGATGAATTTTTTGAGATAAACTTTTAATCAGCGAAATATACATCTCGCGGTCCGCGTTTATAATGTTTTTGACGATTTCGACATAGAGAAGCGACTGGTGACAAAGGTAGTGACCATACTGTTGTACAGCTCTTGTCCTATGAAGTTTCCGTCAACAAGCACAGTTGATCGAATTTTCCGCATAAGTTTAATATCGCGTACTTAAACTGTAAAATAGCAGGCAATAATGTGGCGTAAATTGTGTTCAGTCTCGCCTCAGCTTGAATTTTTTAATGCATTTGTTACTTGAATGTCGCGTAGATAATACTACATTATCACATTGAGCGATTAATCGACTGATACATTTCGATCGATCGCCCAATAATAATGTAATTTTAATGATTTAATTTATTTGATGCATTACCACCGTCGAGCGTTGAATCAATCATCCATTAAATACAGCCATCAACGTGTATTTTACATGCCTTTTTCATGATTATTTGCGCTCGGAAAATGTCGTTCATATATTAAGAAAATGTTTTCGTGGAGTACAAGTTTTTCTCTAAGATATAAGTAATTGAATCTTTCAGATAGTTTTTAATGCTTTTTGGCTCATTATATTACTAAGAAAAACTTTTAAATCGCTCGAAATTGAAATTAATAGAATGATTAGAATGTTTTGTTTTTTGTTTTGCGAGTATTCGCCGATCGAACTTTAATGATAATATTATTGGTACTAAATTTAGTGAAATATACGAACTCGCTTTTATTAATTTCCTAAATTCTTCTTTTCATCTGTGATATAATTAACTAACTAACATCTGTACAATTCTGATCGACATTTTTCCACACAAACACATAAAATTTACTTGGAAATAATAACTTCTCTTTAAAAATAGGTGAATAAAATCAAAATACGTATAATGAATCAAGAAATGAGTAAACAATAGCAGGAGATGGCGAACGAGGAAAGTAAATTGTTCGATTTTCTAGACTGCGTATTTTCTATTTAAGATACTTTTTTAGAGAAATTATTTTTTGAAACTGTGAGTTGTACATGTCATCCTAGTACCGTACATACGTTTATCCGAAAATTTTTCGTTCCTGCGAGTGACGCACATAAAGTAACACTAAGATTTTAAAATATTGCACGCAACGATTTGTCGCTTCGATCGAATCTCCGTTCAAATTGCCGCTTCCATGTAAATCGAGCAGACGTTAATAGCATTTTTCTGGCCTTTGCAACTGTGTGCAATGTGCTAATGAAACTAAAGTGTTCGAATATATTTATGGTGCACGAATTTGTTTCGTTCTGCACAAAGTAAAAAATATTGTTTGTTAGAGATTGAAAGAAATTCGGGGCACTCGAAATTTTAAATACAGTAAGATGAAGAAAATTATTTATGCGACAGATTTATAAAATAAGTAAGTGTATAAAGTAAGTTTTATTGAAATTGTTATTTTTTACGAATTAAGACTGTTGATTTTACGTGTATGTCTATGTAAATTTAATTATGTTTTGCTGCGCTATTTGTATTAAATATTGCAAGCCTTAAATAAAAATGCATTAGCTTATTAGATTCTGAGTAATTTATATTTGTCTCTACTAAATATTGATGATGTTTAATTTGTAAATTTAACTTTATTTTTTATTTTTATTTTTTATTAAAAAACAAAAATAAAATTTTCTTTGAATTAAAATAATTGATTTGGTTTTGTTTTTGTTGCTTTCTATTAAATAAAATCTAACCAATGATTCAGTACGGGGTAATGTTAGAAGAAAAATTGTTATGTGATAAAAATTCTGCGAAACAGTTATAAATGTGGTGACGAAAATGAAATTACGCCCTATTTTGTGCAAAACTGTACTTGAGCAGCCGGCTTTCGTAAAGGGCGTGCTTGAACCCATTTGGAAAAATTTCAGGTATGCATGTGTGAATTGAGCAAATTGCAAAAGTAAGCTTACTTAAGCATTTCGACCAGTATAACAGTTTCGAGTTTTCACGAAAATTCAACATTGTAGGTATATGTATATATGCTTGCTAAAAATATTCTATTGTAATAGTGTCAATAGTCCAGTACTGCGCAGAAAGTTTTCATGGAGCAGAAAAAAGAGCGAAGCCGGACCTACTGTAGTTGTGCCAGACAACTGTCGTGATATTTTACGTCCAATTATATCGCCTGAGTGCAGCATCGCTGTGGTTATCGGTGGCTCTAACAGGGGCTTCGGATTCTCTGCGGCTGAGCAGTTATTGGTTAACGGAGCCAAAGTACGGCCTTGGAATTTTACCTAGTCTATCTCACTGAATTAATATAATTTCTAGCGGACGTTAAATTGTTTTATGCACAAAAAAGAAAAAAAGCGTAAAATAAATAAAAGAAATACGTAAAGGGAGAAAAAGGAGAAAAAGGAGAAAAACTTGTCGGGCGAAGCCGCAAAAAAGCTTTGGCGTAAAATGCACTTCCGGTAAAAATACTCCCGCTATCGGATAAGTTCAGCGCGAGTGCGCGACGTAGATACGTGAATTGGCCGTTCATCGTGGCGCAAGGCGAGTTTTGTTCTATTTTCTGCTGGATTCTCTCGCGTCGCTCGACGTAACTCACTTTGTCGCAAGCTATATGAAAGGCTTTTGCGAAGCTTTTCTATCGACGAACGGCTAGAAAATTCTTAAGATTTTTGCAGACGGTCATTTTGGCGGACAACGAGCTGACGTTAGGTGGCGAGGCCGCAGAAAGGCTCTGCAAAGCTTTTGGCCGTGAGCGCGCCAAGTTTTACCCCTGCGACCTTCAAAATTCATGTCAAGTCGAAGGTATCTTACTTTTTCACATGTTGTACAATTTCTTTGTAATCCAACTGCACGCTGTTTTATCGCGAAGGAATATTTACGTCCTCCTACTGCAAAGATGACGTTGTGACGATAGTATTCAACGATTTTGATGCCATTCAGGATCAGCCGAAAACTCGTTTGAATTATTGTGACGATGTTGTGAAATTGGTGAGCAAATAAAAATAAAATAAATCAGAATAAAAAGGTATAAGGTTTAAATAAACGTTTTTGTTAGAGCAACGTACAGCGGATATCCCGGCTTAGCGTCGAGCACATGGTGGCCAGGTGTCCGGGTCGGCGACCCGGTCTGATCGTCAACTGCGCGTCGGTGTTGGGCTTCATGGGCTGGCCAGAAGAGCCCATGCCGGTTTACTGTGGCGTCGAGCCCGTCAGCGAAACTACCATCCGCATGGCGGTAATGAATTCGAAACGAATGCTCTCTGCTCCTTTGCCTTTACTTACGCTTACATATCCTAGTGTTCAGTTGCTCTCCCAGGCCTTGCTCCCGCTAAAAGCTCAATGTTTACTTACTATTAGTTTTATTTAAAATTTTAACCTACTAGACTCGTCTCTTTTTACTTGTTCACCCGAACATTTACAGAAATATAGAGAAACTTGATTCCTCATTCATTATAATATACCTCATTGTCGATACCATGTTGACATACAAGTCTATCGTTTAGTTATCCTTGCAAAATGCAAAATCCCATTTAGCCCTAATCAGCGCATATACGCAGGCGCAAGAGCACGCAAGTAGCTTTTCCTCTTTTCTCTTTCCTCTTTCCCTCCAACCTATTATTGACCTAGAAAATAAGTTGTTAACTTCAATATCCGAAAGGGCGAGAGCTCTTGTTTTCCCGGCTGCAGGGGATTTGCCTTTGGGGTCCAATTTATCGGCTAGGAATTTTGGCTATTAATTTACCAGAGGCTAATATGCTGAACTGCATTGCACTTCCCACGTTATTTAGACTAGGCAGATTTGGCAATTTTCCATTCAAAGCTAATAATGCTTTCTGATTAACAATATTGATAGAAATTATTGTAAAAATAATTATAACAGCTAGTTGCTCTTATAAGTAGTCGAATAAATGTAAGGTTAATTTAGAAGGAGCATCGACTGCGGGGAACGAACGTGCGGCTGGTGGCGCTGCTCCCATCAAACCGCAGCTTTGAGGAGATTGGACTACCCACCGATCCCAAGAAGGTCAACTGCTTGACGGATCCAAAAACCTGCGAGCGGATAAAATGCGTGCCTGATCCGTGAGTATCTTCAATTTATAATCTTCCGTATTTTTCCTTTTTCCGATCTTCCTCCTTTCTAATTTCATTGTACTTAGAGGTTTGAAGAAGCACTAATTAAAATTGAAGCATTTTCTTATTTAACGATTTACGATTACGATTTTTTTCCTACTAAGTGCAAAAATTTTAATCGATCAACTTTTTCACGTCAAATTTAATAAAGGAAACATTATTTAAAAAGTGTAAAGAAAAAATGCTTTTTACCTCACCTGGAATTTCGGAATTTTGTTTTTTTGTTCATGTACCTTTTATTTTATTAGAAAGGCACGGGCTTTTCTTCTTTTCCTTTATCCTTTTCCTTTTTTTCCCTCGGCTTTCTGACGGTGCGTTGAGACTGTTGAGGGCAGTTGGAAGGGGAAAAAAGGGAGAAAAGGAGCTTCGCCAAAACGTAACACATTTTCAGAATGAAGGATAGGACTCGAATGGGTCGGGCATTGGTGCACCTGATGGCCGTTGCGGAAAGTGGTACTGCTTGGTTCCTCGAGCCGCCTTTCTCTATTCACGAGGTGCCCAAGTTACTGAAACTCGATGAACAATCTTTTAATTCAGCTAATCTTGAAGTAATGCAATTATTTTAGATGTTTTCTTATGCAAGTCATTGAGAAATTTTTCGTTGCTATCTCCTACGTACAATGTTAATTTTTGTTTGATGGCAACCACAGTTATATAATTTCTCTTATTTTAAAAATATCTACCCATTTGTATTTTTTCATGAAAACAATAATCGTGATACAATGGGAAATTCAGAAAAAGAAGAAAGTGAACACGGCAAAGAAGCAAGCGAAGGTGCATCAAAAATCGACATGCCAGTGTAATTAGCGAATGGGGAGACGCACTAGATTGATTGGACTGCGAAATTAATTAAAAGCGCCCGCTGTAAGGAAAAAATGTAAAGGTAACGGAAATATAGAAGGAAACGGATAATGATAATGTTCAATTGAACTGAAATTGCAATTTACTTTTTCAGCTGCAAATTTATTAAACGATGTAAGTTAAAAATCGCCCATCTCAGCGACGAGTTAGGAAGAAAGTGAAGAGGATACAACTTACAAGTGTTTGCCTAATGCCTAACTCTTACTTTTTCTGGTCTTTTTATGCTACGTCTTTATCGTCAATACATTATTAATTCTTTAATTCTTCGCTTTTTATGATTTGAATGAGCAAATATATGTGAGACTGAGGTAATGATTTCAATATCTCAATATCATGGGATAATAAAGGGAGAATAAAGGCAGAATAAAGGAGAAAGTATGCTATTTTAGTGTCAGTGCTATTTTATTGAGAAATAAGTAATCATTAGTTTTTAATTGCTATATAATATATCCACTGCCAATATAAGAGTTCACTTGATTAACCTTATAGTTGAAAAGGGTGCTTAACCGCTGATTGCGCTAAAAAAGTAATTCACTCGTTGCTTCGACTTTGATTTAATTGCACCTTTGAGAATTAATATTGCAACGTATATAAAAGATACTACAAGTTGCTGTATATTTAAAAAATATAAAATATAAAATGGAAAATGCAGTGACGGGTATAAAACGGCCGAATAATGTAAAATAAGCAATGATCGGCGTCAGCAGGTCGGTGATACTGCAAGAGAAAAAGCCGGCCGACTAGGGGAGCGATCGATGACGCGCCGCGGATTCGCGTACAATGTTCCCCGTTACCCTGCTATAAGACGCTGCGACTGTGGGGATGAATGTCCTCTTGGCGGAACTTACTTTCTTCTCAAGACGAGTGTTCTACATTGTGAGGTACGATATATTTAATTTCTTTCATTACAGAATAGAATCTAAGAGGACCTAATAAATTAAGGAGATAATTATTTTTTAAATGGTGTAAATGGTGTAAATGGTGTAAATGGTGTAAATGGTGTTTGGTACCTTGGAAGCGATATATTTCAAGTATGGAAGCCTTGCGGAAAGATGCTTGCTGCAACCAGACACGGGAGCAGATAGGGTGCAGATACGGGAGGATGGGTGAGAAAGGCGTCTGGCGGCGAGAAAGAGCCCACACTAATTAGTTCTAATTGGACGGGACTCGTGGCGCGCAATTGCTTCGCGAGGGATGGAGCTAGTCGAGAAACTTGGAGCAAATCATCCAGGGCATCGGGAGCCTGCCAATTAATTGCTGCTGCGCGCGGCTGTCGCGCTTATCGCGCTTTATTTAACAGCCGCTGACGCGATGCTGGCATACTTAACCTTTGCAGTTATCACCCAGCTCTTAAAATTCAATTGAGGGACGGTGCTAAAACTCTATCGAAATTCAAAGTCGAAATAGCATATTACCAAATAGTATAGGGCTTCGGCGTCCTCCTTCGGGCACCTTACTCACCTCGGGTGTTATCGCTCACTTACGCTTGCAGATGCGTATTATATTTTTATTGTCCATCGGGATAAATATTGGCTAAACATTCCGATTGTAGGCGACTAGTTGGACAGGCTTAAACGATGTAGCTAACTAGCAGAAGGATACTTATGCCACCGCGCTCTATTTAATAAGTCATGAAATACACTTACCTAAAGGGAAAAAGAGTAGAAAGAGATTCAAGTATCTAACCTTTTGTAAATAACTCTGTTGAATTTCAGATCATGTTATCTTAACCTAATTACAACTTAAATTTATTATTCCACCTTAATTTAATCAAAGTCATAAAGCATTCGCGTTTGCTCGATCTACTAGGAAAACTAGTAGATAATGTCCGAGTTTGGTCGGACGCGCGGTTTCGAACTCTTCCTTTCGAAATTTTCGTATACATAATATCGTACACATAGACCGTTTATAAAATTGGTATAATGAAAATAGGTAAATTTTTGCGAGTTTTGGCTTAAAAAATTTGAAATATTAAAAAATAAAAAAAACCAACTAGCTAATGGGTTTAGCCGTTCAACGTACAAGTTACAATAAGTACATTTAGTACATTCTCTATAATGGCATGGTTACAAGGTGGATTTTTCAACTATGTGGCAAACACAATAATTAAATAATGTTGAAGGCAAGCAGAGACAGTCAAAACATTCCCTCTCCCCGTCTGAAGGAGGCCTCCCACGACCCATCCAAGATCCCCGAGGGCATCTACAAATGTGCCTCGCTTCCAGTTTCAGCGCAAAATAACGGAGAGCACATTGCACAAACAAAGATGTAGGATTCCTGGGGGAACGCAAGCAGGAACGCAAGCGCCCAAGCGGGCAGGCAGCGGGGGGCGTGCGCGCGCGCATCGCGGCGTTTGCGGAGCAAGAGAGACGGGACAACGACGCTCTCGACTAAGTCAAGCAGCACGCGAGCGCCAGCGCTTAGTTCCCGTCCGGCAGCCTCGCTTGCCACTCGCGTGCCATTCGCGTGCCACTCGCGTGTCACTCCCGATCGAGTCTTTGTTTATCGTCCGCGTCGAGTTGCGTACTCGTAGTCTCGCACACCACTTCTTTTGACATTTCCTTTGCTATCCTATGGAACACATGGAAAGCTGTGATATCCATGGCCTATAGGCTCCTATAGGATCTAGGACGCCGTAATGCAATCAGCAACTGATTAATCTGGAGTGACTTGCCTTTTCTTTCCGTGTGCACAACAGGGCAGTCGTCTCCATTTTTTTGCGAGTCACAGATTCGCTGGACGAATAATTGCTTATACTCATTGCTCTACAGTTGATTTATGGCCGATCCGACTGATTACCTTCAACATTTCATATTCTTTGGGTATTAATGCTTTACTTTTCATTTTTATCAAAAATATGAAAATCAATTTATAACTTATTAACACTTAATTTACTTATTTATTAAATATTTAAAGTTATTTTAATATAGTCTAAATGCTCTCAAGATCAACAAAAGTTTTGAATTTCCCTAATCATATTTACTCTGTACCTATAATCTGTTCTGAATTCTGAATTAATTGAACAACATCATTAACACCGATATTAATTGTTTAGAAAAAAAAATTTAAGAAAACTTTGTATTATTAAAAAAATTACTACGGAAAATAAATTGGTCAATTTGCTAAGAAATAATCGGCAGTTGATATAATTACCTTCCGAGTAATTTATCAGAACGTAAATAATAATAAAGATGCACTTTAAAAAATAAACATTGACAATACGTCAACTAGTTGTTATCTCACAAATTTATTAGAATACCACGAATTGAAAATGAGGAATTTTACAAAAAAAAATCCCGTTAGTGCGCTAACCCGCGGGCCCAAAAACTCGAAAAAATATGTATGAGTAGATCCATTTTCGAAGTTTTTCTTGTTCTTTTGGCTATATAATAAATGAACTGTCAGATGAAAAAAATGTTGAATACGCGATATCGGAATATATATTTTTTATTTATACAAATTATGTTTATTATATGAAAAAATTTATAAAAATATTTCTTTCTGATCCAAAAACTGGAAAAAAGACAATGTTCGGATTCATCTATTCTATCCTACAAAATTTTTATTGTTGCAAATGTATATCATTTAATATGTGAAGAAAGAGCTCAACGCGTGGTTCCGCTATAGTTATTATGTTGTTTCTTTAAATAACATCTGAAATTTAAAATATTCTTTGGAGGCTTCATTCTTTTATGGGAATCTTTGTATATAACTAGAAAAATACTATTATATAGCCAAAAGAAGAAGAAAAAACTTTGAAAATAGCTAAACTTAAACTTATACATTTTTTTCTCCAGTTTCTGAACTCGCTAACGGGATTTTTTCGTGGAATTTCGCAAATACGTATACAAGGTCAATCTAATTACAATAATTGCAACAGTAAATTATGTTGCACTGAAACAATGATCATGATCGGTATGTTAATCGCGCAGGGATTGGAAGACAATAAAAAAGTCGTACAAGATGTCAAGAAAGAGAGTGAACTGACAATGAGGTGCATCATTACATTATAATATCCAGTGACTAAAATCCGCTCGATCCGCAAATTATCGCGTCCACAACTTTTTGCATTTATACGAAGCCGAAAAACAGTACGGGCCGAGGCTCGAGCGTGCGTGAAGTGTGAACTAAGGTGCATGCCTGTACAAATTCTCCCGAGTTGTCGATTTTGCCTTTATGAAAATTTTATTTAAATGTACAACAGTACAAAAAAATCAAAATATAAAATTTTAAAATCATACGTTTTCTTTAGTAGTAGTTAATAATAATAATAATAATAATAACAACAACAGCAATATTAATAATAATTAGTCTTCACCACACTACATAGAAAAGTGTAAACAACTTGCAACTTTTTTAATTTTTTAACATAAATTTTACACTGATCCAAGAATAATTTTTTGAAAATAATGAAAATAAATTTGCAATTCTACGACGTGTCATAGTGAAGAATCACGTGGAATATTTGACGCGCAATATTTTAAAATTCTCCAAAAGGAATCATTAAAATTAATTCAACGTATACGTCCGTAGCAGCTACTTTTAATAATTCGATTTACACTCGAGTAAGTCACTTTCATGTTTAATCTCCAAAGCTACAATGTAGTACTAACAGTAACGCGCTGAGTAGATGGGCGTCACAATCGTAATATATGATATTCATAAATCTTTTAGTTCCTATCATATATACAAGCGATGATAAGTATCTGAATTAAATAAAGAAGACACCGATTCTTATAAGCCAAAGTTGCAGATTGCGTATGGCACGGCAAATGCCAAGGATACAGGCAACGAGCGGCGTTAGTTTAAATGACTGAGTGTTCGGAAGGTGTCAGGAGGTTCGACGTTGGTGATGGCAACGACGTCGACGGTGCCCTGGTACAGCGGACATGAACCCAGCAGCGCAGCCGGGGCGGCTGGCCACCAGCCGAGAATCTCCATGAGCTCGACCACCTGTCCGCCCAGTAACTTTCCTGATAAATTCCAGGACTTTTTCGCGGCCCTCAACGAGGACGTCGATGACCTTCCCAGTATGCTCGAAGACAAGCTAATACCCAGGTACTAAGTCTTTCCTTTTTGTTTTACGTGATTTACATGCTTTGCACGATTTACAGTGCTATTTGAGTTAATTAACCTTGAAATACCCGTTTTCATTAGATTATATTACTATAATAATCTCTGATAGCATATGCATTGATTAGTCTCCCTTTGTCTCTAATTTAAGGTGCATAGCGTTATGATCGTTTGAAAGCTTTGAGTTTATAGTTTTATTAGGAACAAAACGCCTTATTGGTAATAATCACTCTTATGCAAGTGCAACTTCTTTGTTGAGCCAAATCGCGCAAAAATTAAAATTCCTTTCCTCTATATAAATTATTTAGCTTATAATTAACATTATCGCACGATTGTAATTTTCTACTTTTCATATTGTATTAAACATTTGTTATATTGTTTTAACTATTTCCGCGCCGAAAAGGGAAAAAAGTGCTGCATTCGCGTGGCGCTGGGAGCTACAGTGGGGGTAGGGAAAGAATGCAGCACTTGTTTCCCGGTTCGGCGGGGATAAAGTACTAACTTTATGCGGGGGTATGTAAAAAATTTATTTTTTTGCAATAAAAATACCTTAATAGTGTTGAATACTTGATACTACATGAGTAAATAAAGAACTAACTTAAATGGTGGCACAGCGATAAGTTTATGTTGCCGTAGCCAGAAAAATAAGAATTTTTTACTGTATTACATTTTGTTTTTAATTTCTACTTTATTCTATGCAAACAAAAAGTCACAATTCTTTTAAGACTTTAGATATCTTGCGAATATACAGAAAATATTTTATACTCTAAAAACGATGAAAATTGATTTTATCCATATTCTTTTTTTATGAAAAAAGAAAAAAAAAGGTGCAAAATGAAAAATTTTGCATTATTGAAGAAAGCACAGTAATAACTGTTACCGTATTTTACGTAGCAGTCATTTGACTTTTGTTAACTGAGAGGGATGTACATCAAAGTTTTCAAGAATTGTGAATTTATATAAGCAGCGAGAGTTTTGTTGGCGTAGGAAAATTGAAATTCTTGTTGAATGAATTTCCTTGACTTATCTCAATTTCAATAGAGCTTTGGTAGAGGAAACTTCCTAGCTTGAAAGAAACAAATAATCATGATAATCATACTTTGTAAACGACCCTTGTCTCTAACATCAATTCTATTATACCGATCAAATTTATAAAAGTAGTTCACCAAGCACCCTGTTAATTGATTTATCTATTTACTTTCTTTCTATTTTCCTATATTTTCGCGTAAAATAAAATATATACATTTAGTATAAAAAATTAGCACAATTTTTATCGCTAATATTTCAAGTACGCTTGTGTACTTTATTTATGTGTACTCTATATACCTTGCGTGCTTACCTCGACAGAGTGAAAAATTAAAATTAGTTCACTTTTTTCAGCAAATAGGTACGATAAGATAGAGAATCTGTGAAAAGGTTCTGACTTTACGAGTTCAAACACGTGTCGACGATCGATGTGTTATTATCTTCTATAGGATAAACGAAATAAGACATTTTGTAAATCCTCATTTGAGAGCTTTCAATGAAATTTAATATCCTAATATCCTATAATATCATAATCCATTATTCCATATTCCATATTATAATTTCGCCCAGCGATCCTATCGAATTATGAGTTTCCCGGATACCTGAGATCCGTTTTGATCTCTCTTGTGAGTCAAGAGTTGTTAGTGCGATTGTAGAGATAGATTCATTCCTTATGAATTTTCTTCTACTAAATTAAAAAAAATACACGTCGTAATATTTATTGTACATGAGGTTATTGGGATATTATTTCACCATGCAATTCCTTTACAGAATATCTAATGTTTTGATTTAACAATTTTATTTTTAGATCATGCTTTTCCTCATTGTGAGTAAATTAGTAAATTATTTATAAAAAAAAATTATTTCCAAATATACCACTATTTGAGCTGAAAAGTAGAACAAAAGTTATGGTATTTGATTCTGTTTTGTACTTTTCGATCTCTCACAGTTATCGCTATCAGTTTTTGACGCAAAAGTGTATATTTAGGCTCAAAGAGTCAGAAGAAGTACTTTATAAAAAATAAATGTGGGTGTGCATGTATTCCAAATAAAATTCAATTCTACCAGAACGTGTTCCGAGAATGGCACTATTGCCTAAAAAATCATCCTCTCTTAAAAAAACTATGACAGGGCATTGCGAGGTATTTAAAAACGTAATTTAATTGGTTCGTAAGTACTCTCGGTTGAAAGGGGCCAAAATTTAAAAAGTTATTTTATACATTTTCTAGAATCAAAATGTTTTATAATGCACCATATAGGTAAATAGTAATAATAGGAAAATAAAGCAGCCGGGTTACAAATAAGACGGCATAATGCCAGGTCAAGTCATTTGGCAGCATTATTTTTTCATTTGTAAAAATATAATTATATTATTTCCAAAAATTTTCAATTTCTCGCTTTTTCCTTATTTTCGTATTTAAATATTAAAGATCTGAAACAAATAAACAAAAATTCGTTACTATGTTTATTATTGCTTTTTTATTAATAATTAAATTTTACACAGTCATAAATTATTATTAGAAAAATGTAATTACTATTAATAAATTTATCGAATATTATATTTAGATACATAGGTAAACTTTTTAAATTAGAATAAATTTTATATAAAAATATGATTGATAGCGAGAAGAGAATAAGCCAGTCTGCACTCATCAATCTCGTTTACAAAGTAGCTTCACGCAACTATGCAGGCGATTTGTGATTTACTTCGCATTAATCTCCCGGTCAAATGTAAATGGAAATAGTCCGTTAAATGGAGGCGGTAGCATGTTCATTTCTTATCCGTAATGGTAGAAGAAAGTGCGATTCGAGAAGCCGGAGAAAGCAAAGATTTTGACGAGTTATAGGAAAAATGGTCTGAGCATAAACGAGTGTCCTCAGAACCGAAGATACTTGAGTATTTTTACAAATTAATTTTTGGTACTGTCTCTTTAAAATTCACAATATTTTTATTTTTAAATTAAATCTTTTTCAATAAACAAATTTGTATAATAAATGAAAGAACTTGTGATAGTTCAGATTTAATGAGTATGTATTTTATAACTGTTCAATAGAGTTACTTGAATTATGTTTATGAATAAGTACTGGGAAACAGCATCTATGAATAACTTTTCAAATGTAGGTAACGGTAGCAATTTCCATCATTTTTTTTCTGAATTAGAAACTTTTGTACTTTATCATAATTGTATGTTAAACGAGCACACGTTGGAAAGGTATTAGTTCCGTAAGAACCCATTAATTTCGATTGCTACCTTAACAGACTCATTTATTCATTAAAGTATCCTAGCTCAAAAGTACTTCATATTTTATGTAATAATTGCAAAAAAGAAATGTTAAAATTTTTGGGACGTTTGTTTAAATTAAAAATATTACAATAATTTATTGTTTGGCGTCAAATTTTAGTGGTGAGGAAAATGCAAATTACAAATTTATTTAATTTACTTAACTTTTTGTAAGGCTGCTTTGTCGCTTATTGTCTTATCTTAGATCGAAGCCTATTATTATTTCTAAGAATTGTGCTCTTATTCACACGACGCAAAAGCATAATGCTGTTGTCAGTAACTTATTAAGATATTGATTTTAACGTCCTTCTTAAATATTGCTGTTACTTATCCGAGGATCACTTTTTCAGAGATAGTTTGTAGGTATTCAGGGCTTTAAAGAAAATTAATAATTAAGAATTTGACTTTTAAGTCATTTGAACCCTAAACTTGCTACAGCTGAATAATTAAGAAATCTTTGTAGATGTTGCTCTTTACGGAAAAGGGTACGAGAGGCAGTTTTTCCTAAGGTACAATAAATTTATTTGTTGGCTGCTAGGTACTGAAAGCAATTTTTGCAGATTTTTAACTGGGGGTGGTGTTTACGAGTTAATAAGGATTGATACTTTCATTTTCAGATGCACTATAAAGAGTTGCTTGCTCTCAAGCCTTTTAACTTAACATTTTGCTTTTTAAGAAAAAGTTCTCCTCCGAAAATCACCAAGCCTTGAATTCATGATTACAAAAAGGAAGTTAAGCCTCTCAAAGCCAATTTTCCTTGTTCCTCATTGAAGGAAAAATCTTTACCTTTTCTAAAAAAAAGAAATATCCGTTTTTCTTACACTATTACAGTTTATGTTGTAAAATTTAATCAGCAAGTCGTATGCACAAATACATACGTAATTTGTAATTTGTAAACGGGAAAAGATTTAGGGTATAACACTTCTCGGACAAATTATCTTATAAAACTGCGATTAGTCACTTGCAGAAATATAATGGTAAAAAGTTTTATGAAATACCAGCCTCAGGTGCACGAGGTAGTTAAAACTTTAACTAATGTCGTAAATGAAGCTGGTTAGCGATTAAAATAACTTCTGGATGCAGAAAACAAACTTAATCTTTTAATCATTAACATTTTTCAAAAATTAAATTGAAAGCTGGCTTTAATGCATTGACTTGAAAATGTTAAAAAAAAGTTATTAAATTTGAAAATATAGCAATTCAAGAGCTAATGTTTAATTTCAGGAAAGAAGATGACACGAACATCAGTAACAACAATAACAACAATAACAATGTGAATAAGCAGCGCTGGTCGAAACGAGCGTTCCAGCGACGCAGCAGTGAAGTAGAGGTTCGACTACACAGTAGTGATTCTCAAGGCATCGGATCTGGTCTGGAGGGACCTAAATCGCCGACCCCCTCCAGAAGAAGAAGCTCTAGTATTGCCGTCGCAAGGCCAACTCCAGATTTGCACAGGTAAATAATATTTAACTTCATGGTTTTTCAGTTTTTAACGCTTTGGGGTGTTAGTTATACTTAAACGTGCCTTTGCAATTTACCGCCGGCTTTCATTAAAAAATTTTTTTTATTTTTGGACGTAAATTCACTTATTTATATTAAATTATTATCCAGTTACTATAAATAAGTAGTGATGCTTTATATTTTACTAGTTACCTTAGAGTCTGTGGTATTACAGAAGTGCAATTTGTAATTGCATTATAATTTTTAGCAAAGTATCATTTTAGTGTACGCTTAATGAATTAGTTTTACTTTATTTTCTACTTGAGATATAAATTTTTTTAAACAAATATATTTCTACGGAAGTTTTTGAAATATGAAATATCAATTTGCAATACATTGTTTTCTTACCTTTTAATTGTGTCAACTCCAAACTGTAGATATGAATCAAATAAAAATTATTACTTAGAGTAAAACTGTACAGGTTTTAAATAAATATTTAAGATACAATTTTTATTAATTTAACTTTTTCCAATTTAAATTTAATCTAACAATCAAAGTGTACAACATAACCTGGCCAACCTCAAGAGATTAGAATGAAAAGACAAGTATTTAAATTAAAAATGAAACGTGTTACAAATGACACTTTATTTCAATCTAAGGGATAGCAGGGTACCTAAGAGCCACCAGAGTACCGGATAAAATATAAATGTTTTGCAACCTTCCAAGCAAGATATATCATACATATGGTACAATTACCTTCTTTTCAGTTCAAAACTTATAACAAAGTATGATTGGACTTTGAAAAATCAATAATAATAATAATGAATTCGCCTGATGGGCGCAAGACACACTAAAATGTTTTGCTGAAAAATTTTTTTACGAATTTGCAAGAATATTTAGTGTTGAATTTCAGATTTCTACAGACAGAGGCCGGCCCATGGGGCCATTTATCTCCATCCCCGCGCAGTCCTACGCGGACTCCATCGTTAAGCCCGGGAGCAGTGTCAATGACATCGCAGCATCTTAGTGCTAGTCCTGGCGGACCCAGTCCCACCTCGCCTGCAGGGCCCGCTGCCTCCAGTACTTCATCAAGCTCCAAACTGCCGCCTCAGCCTAAGCATCGAGGCAGAACCAGCAGTATGCCAGCTGTACCCAGACATAGGGTGAGACTATTTCTCTAGATAGATTATTTAAAAAAACATAATATTTTTAAATCAATTTGATTTAACTAATAAAAGTATATTAAATACTATCCTTACGTTATACGTTCCTTACTCGGAGAAAAGGTGGGGGTACTAATCCTTTGAATAATTTTACAGAATCCTGCGTGTTTTTAAAATAATTGTGAAAAAGAGTAAAATTAACTTTAAACTGTTAATGTTCATAAACAGTTTAAAATCAATTTTCACTTTCTTCTAACGTGTCATACAAAATAGTTAACTAAAGTCCTTAAAATTTTTATATATTCATGATCATTAGTTAAAAACAAGATTGTATGAATTATTTAAAATTTTCGTCTACGTCGATTTCGGGAAAATAAAGTTTTTAACGGGTTCTTAAGGAGAATAGAAAGGTTATGATGCCTTTTGAACGCAAAAAATTTGTGATAAAAACTGAAAGGTTAAAGTAAAAAACTGTAGTTTAATGCAGATATTTGTGAAAAATGTGAAACAAGTGAAAACGTAACTTCGTATTCGTAGGCTGCTGGAGGGGGCGGGTGGCGAGAGGGGACCCCTTTTACCTCGCCGGCTCGCCCCGCAGCATGACAATATCGAACATCCTTAATGGGTCTATTAGAAATGTCTGAAAAAAAATATTTGAAATAATTTTGTTGCTTGCGAAAAAACATAGAAACGAATAACAGGTGATCGATCGAGTATTTATATCTTTTACCGTTTCAAGGCGCCTACCAATCAATAGTACACTCAAATGTTTCAATGATATTATTGTCTTTTAAAAATAAATGGCTTAATTAAAATAAATGAATCAAGCTTAGTGCTCCGTAACGAGTCTAGATATTTATCATATTTTTGAAATGTATTAAAGTATAAAAACGTTAAGTATCACCAATTGCATAGTTGGCAAATTGATGATTTAGTTAATTCATTGAATATAGTTTATTAGGTTCATTATACATACGTTAAATAGTTTTATAGATCCTTCAAATGCACGAGAATCGTTATATCTGTTGTAATAAAATTTCCACCTCAAAGAACTCCAATCATACGGATGTGTTAATCAATATCGGAAATTAGGTAAAAGAAATGATATTGGTTAAAACTTTTGAGGAATGTTGCACTGCTGCATTGCACTTGAATCGTGAGTCGTGAGTCGTGAGTCGTGAGTCGTGATATAGGTGTTAAAATGATAGCGCATCGCTCTCGCGGCGTTCGTTTTACTAGAAAAAATCTTTTACTCATATAAAGAAAACTGTATGAAATATTCCGGTGATAGTTTTTTATGAGTATGTGGAAAACATTGAAGAGAAATCTATATTAACATGCAACATACGACGCTATGGAATAATGATTAAACTAACTATTAATGAAATGGTCGCTATCGATGAAATAAAAAATGATGGAAAACGATCAGTTTCTTTTCCACCTCCAGCTTCACTCGACGGCTCGTCTACTTTCCAACTGCATATTGCGACCTTTGTTTTAATTGTTTTAATATAACAATTTTATCTTATGTTTAAGTTGAATGAATTATTCAACTTTTCTATCAGTTTGCTTTTAGTTACAAAGGAAAAGAAAGATTTATAAAAAATAAATATTTTATTCGAATGTGGCACTTACAAGGTAAACAATAAATTTACTTGTATAAAAGAGCGCGCCGTCTTGAGCAAAAAGCCGTGACGGTTAGCCCACAGTAAGCTATCTGGGGGAGTCGCATCGTCGCAACGTAGTGCAACGCGCATAAGCGTGGCTCAGCTTCCCCAGTGGCGTTCCTCGAGCGGTGTCGTGTCGGCCGACCGCATTCCAGTTCCCCCCGAGTGACTTTGCCCGCAGAGTCTCTACGTGTAGATCTCGAGGCCGAATCCAACTCTGTGCTGACCGTTTGTAGGCTTGGTCAGATCCAGGTTGAAAGCGAGTGTCACTAAGACGTTGTCCACCAGCTTCACCTTCATGCTTGTTCCCAGCTGCAGGTTTTTATCCATTTTTACCCTCAATTTGGTTGCATCGTCAATCTTGTAGTATACACCAACGCCTGCGAACCAAGGCCTTGGATTCTCGCTTGGTGCGATCTTCGCATCTACTGCCAGGTCCATTTTGTTGTTTACTGAAACGAGCATGCTTGTCAGAGTATAAACGAAGGTGCTTCAATTCTTCAAGGCGTCTCCGAATAAAGTTAGGAATTATTTCAATTATTTAGCTAATCATAATTGCTGACAAGTAGAGGCGAGTGGCTGCTGGAGAAAAGGGAGAAGGTACCTTTCAAGAAGGCGGAGAGTCCGAACTCTTTAGGGATTTGGACGCAACGGAAATGGAGAGCAATGTCGCCGAGGTCCGCTGCGACGGCCACGTCGTTCTTGGTCATCTGCGACGTGTTGGTGTCGTAGCCCGCCCGATAGCCCAGAAGGATGTTGCTAACCTTGAACACTAGGGAGCCAAGCAAGTCCACGCTCCTGTCCAAGTCCTTTGCTGCGAAATAACGAATGCTTCTTTTTACGTCCAGCTCGAGCTGGAGTGGACTAATGACCACGTTGGGGGAACACCGGGAACACGGAAAGTGCCCTCAGTGCAACCGAACTTTTTCCGACTCTCTTTGCGCTGCATTAAGTCAGCCGCTTTTTAAATTAGAAATTGGATTAATTAAAGAAAAGATACTCACTTAGAGAAAGCGTAGAGAAGAGTGTGTCATTGTGATATTTCCCGCGCAGCTTGAGTGTTTGAAAAGAGTCAGATGGATTGACCGAGTATCCCGCTTCGACGTCCCAGTTCGTCGAGAAGACGCTATTGGTAGAATACTCGCTGACAACAGGTCCATCGTAGGTGTATTTCAAACTGTACTGACCGCTCGCCTCGTGTTTATACTTGCCGAGTATCGTGCCACCCGCCTGCACCGAATCGCATGGTTAAGCCTCGGTATCGCTTCAAAGTAGAGACGTTCATTTTGCCTGCGATACACCCCAGGGAAGCAACCGATAGCGCTTCCCTTTGTATGCCATCAACAATAGCCTGCGTACATTCTTTACAAACTCTTTTCTTTTTCGGACTAATTGCCGATTCCATTCGTACGTCTATTCGTACGTCTGCGTGCAAGCTGATGCTTGTTGAATGGGGCTTGTTGAATGATTCGAGAAGGCCCAATAGGATTTAAAGCTTGCATTATTGCTCTCCATTCATTAGCTATTTTATATTTCTCTATTTTTCAAAGTTACATTACTAAATTTCTTTTTTATATTTTGCAATAGTAAGAGTTGCTTTTATAGGTAGATGTTCGAGCGGAAAGTGGAAAGAGAAAACAAATTTAAAAATTAGTCTTTTTATCTCAATAGTTATTTTTTACATTTATACGAATAGTCATTCCGTTTATTTTAACACTAAATCAATTATACTTGTTGTGAAAGTACACACTGTAGAGACGTACAGAAATATTAATAAAATATTATGAATGGTTAAGCTAGAAATGCTTCTTTAACTGCACGTTATGGTTAAGTTAAATTTCATAGATAATAAGGTAGATAATAAGTGGAAGGATAAAGGAGGGTAGGATGGGTACCTTGTGTGATTTAAGATGGAAGACGCCGTCAGTTTCGACGCCCAGATCAGTTGGGTTGCCAACAAGCTTCAGTTTGGCCTGGTCATAGTTAAATCCCTTCCTGAAGACATCACGCGCGCTCTTGCCCAGATCCTCGAACACTGGCACGCTCATTCTCTGAACCGGAAATTTTCGCCCTCGTTTCGTCGATCCTTTTCCCGCTAATGAAGACTAGAAAAAAGTATATTTTATACTTGTATGCGTAAAAAAAGCAAAAAGGGGGGAACTGGTTGGCGATATAAACACGCGAGTGAGCGCTGAAGTCGATCGCGCGTCGTTGCGACAGTTGCGACGAAACGACAAAACACGGCGACGCGCATGACGCATTCAGGCGCACCTTGATGAATGGCCGCTGCTAACTTGCATTTATTCGACGACTCGGGCAGCTCGGGCTCCGTTTTCACCTTTTCATTTCGTCGCTGAAATTCTTTTTGCAAGCAATTCATTTTCTCGCGCTCTCGCTTTTTAATCTCTCCCCATCAGATTTAATTGAAAATCTGACCAGTTTGAACGATTTCCATTCGAAGGACATAATAATGAGGGAACTGAACTGCGTTCAATCGAAACGCTTTTCTTTCTTCGTCCCTGCTGGTAATAAGTTGATAACGTGAGAAACTGATAAACTGATAAACTGATAAACTGATAAAATGATAAAATGCGGTAGGAAACTTCCTTCCTGACATCAGTTTTTTATAGCTCTTCTCTAAACTCGCAATTTCCATCCACATATCGTGCAAATGAAATTTAATAATAAGAGGTTGTAATAAAATGTATCAATCTAATTATTTATAGTAATGCACTGTCACGGTAAGCTGATACATTCAATCTCACTTGCTTCTCGCTAAACTCGCACACAAACTAGTTTAATCCCTCGAAAACTTGTACCGCGTTTCTTGGCTGCGCGTTAACCGCGGCCTAACGGTAACTTTAGTGGAAAGGCGGAAAGGCGACATCACGGAAATAGCAACATTATACATCTTGGTTTTTTAAAATTTTGGCAGGGAACGCGATTACTACGATTACCCACTTTCACTAGCTTTCACACAGCTTCTCCCTCGGCTTCTCCCTCCGGTAAATGCTATTCCTATCGTGAGACAGTCAGTTGCCCTCTTTCATTCGTAGTATCCACCGCTTAAAAACGTAGAAACTGCTATGAATGACAGTGGGCTACGATCCCGATTTACGCATAAACACGTGAAATAATATACGCACCACGGAAGTGTTATAACGTACTATTTCACCCACAGAGATGGCAGTAGGCAGTTGTTTGACTTTGCTGCATGATGCACAAGCCACCTTCTCTGAAATTTTTCTGAACCCGCGGGGAATTCCCGGGAGCCCGTAAAATTTTTACTTCTACATAAATCTGCAGTGCAAGTGCCGCTATTTTTCCGTGTACCTTACATCGGTCAAGTAACATTGAAAAATATAAAATATACTATATTATCTAAGGATGTGGCTTTTCTTTTCATTGAAAGATAAATAACCCACCAACGTGTACACGCTATTTTTTCAAAAGCGAGCCAGAATTTGTTGTACTTTTTCACCTTGTATAAAAGACTAAAAAATCCCATTTTACGTCATAATATTTTATGGAAATAACACTTTAGGCTCACTCAAGTATTCTTATACACATATCGTGCAGCTATTTTTTTTTACATCATCTTTTAATAAATTATTGAATCTAAAATCAAATACAAATTTTACATCGTTTGTAGGTGAAGACTACTGAAACTAAAATGGTATTTTCATCCTCTCTCGCCTTTACTGTCATGAATACTTGTAAAATACATGGAATATACCTACGATATTTAATTCGGGATTCTGATTCATATTTCATTTTATTACCTTTAAAATATTCTACATCATTCAGAGCACTGAATCTCGCACTTTTTTATATCGTTCTCTATTCAGGGCGCAATAAAGCACACGCGTGCGCACGCTTCTGCTTTTTTCCCTGCGTTTTTCTTTCATAGGTGCAATTTTTTCATAGCCCCTTTCTCACTGCGCGATGACAGCGTAGATGAGTCGTATTTTAAAAAGTTCCTAAAATTTTTTATAATTTCGACCAAGCGCGATCTACCTGTGACAAAATTCTATATAATTACACTAGCCATGTGGCACGTGGAAGTAAACATTATTAGCAAGCATTTTAACCAGGCACGATTAATATTACAAGGTTTGTCGCTCGTATAGAATTAAACTCCATTCATGAAGGCATTGGTGGCTCCAACTTATAAATTCTTTGATCACGTAAAACATAAAACACAATTAATATCTGATCAAACATCAGAATCGGTGTAGTATAAGCATAGTTTCTGTCACGTAAAAGTCAGGATATAATTTTCGAAAATTTTCTTAATGGCTTCGCTGAAAGGCCGGAGGAAATTAATTTCGCGATCTCACATTGACCGAATGCAAAGCGAGCTGCGGTGGAGCGATGGAGCTTAAAGAGTAGAAGCTTAAAAGGTCTCGTAAATCAATAGCGTCTGGCGAGAATGATGCGATGTCTGCAATATATCGAAATCGCAGGCGACTAAAACGTGAAAAGGATTTTCCTGCTCGTGCCCGTGGAAATCGCTGCAGAATTGCTTTCGTTTTCCAGGGATGCTCCTACGGCTGCTCCTACGGCTGCTCCAAATTAGTTACTAGCTCTCCAAAGTTTGCACCGTAGCAGGCCAGTGCGAGCAGCTCAACGCTTCATCGAGTAGTAACAGTCTGCTTCTGCAGTCCAACTGGAAGAATTCTGATGCACTAACTTGCTAATTATTATTCCTTTTCAAACATTGGATAGTTCTCATTTTTTACAAACTTTAACTACCTTTGCAGAGAATTTGAAGAAAAAAGAGAATCTTGCGGGATTTAGTCCGATTTTCAATCAATTCGGTTATTGGCTAATGAATTTCCATTAATCAAGTCGGCTTTCAAATATTCTTGAGTAACTGCTAACACTCACGTATTAACATATTAATAATTATGCTAAAATGCATTAGTTATAAAAGCTAAGGTAGAATGTTTCTTTCGGTCACTCCTCACTAACCTAAGAATACTCTCGTAAGTTAAGGATATCATCATCCGCGCTTCTTCGGATTGTTCCATTTTTTTCCAATGTAGTCGCACGTATTAAAGACATTTATCTCATGAGCGAGGTAAAACAGTAGAAGGCGTCGGCACCCGAAGCTTAATGAGAGACCGGAAGTTTCAGTACTCTTCGAGTCCTTGGGCTAAAAATATGGGCTGCTGCAATTTAATTTAAATAAGCGATTTATTTCAAGATGCGCCTTCCTCACTGAAACGTCCAGATACAGAAATTCAAGTACGCTTATTAATTATTATTATATATTTTTAAATGACGATTTCACTAGCCAGGTTCATTCGAGTAAAGCAGTATCCATACTTAATATTTTCTGTCAGTACAGGACAGTATTTCGCCTTTTCTTTTGCCAGGCTCCAACCTACTCGTTTAATACAGCGAGATTGCGCGATGGGAGGGCTGACAGAGATAACGGAGACTCGATATCGATTCGTTGCCCGTCGCTGCAATAGTGCATCGACATAATGTCGAATCATCGAATAACACCTGTAACGCCCCGAGCGGTTTGGAGAGGTGTTGTTATTAAATTTAGGTTCTTACTGATTGTTGTTTTCCTTTATTTATACATACGCTGTTAAAAACTATGCCTCCGCTGAGGCTAAATAATGACTTAACTCAAAACGCGTGGAGGCAGCCAGAGGCCGGCGAAGGCCTCGTCGTTTCTCCGGAGCGGCGGCCGAGCTCTCCTCCTGATCGACTGGCGGCTTCACCGACAATTCGCAGAGGAGTCAGGTGCGCGTCCAGCTCCGGCATCGTGGGAACGGTGCTGAGCGCAGCGTCCCGAATCCACCGGACACCT
>UXGC01000509.1:0-95391 GCA_900480045.1 Eurytoma adleriae
TTCTGTCCGGCATCTAAGGGTACGCCGGCAGGTATAAATAAGGTTGCATGCGGAGGTGCCGGCACTCAGTTTCAAAGCATCCTTGAAACAGTGCGCGTCGTTAGATTGATTGCTAACTAATCCACGTCGTGCTAACGAAAAACTAACCTGATTTCACAATTTGTTATTTTTGTGAATTAAGAGATCTCCCTGATCTTTAATTAAGTGCCGTTTATCGTGTTATTTGTGCGCGGAAAAAAGTTTGGTTGGAGATAGAATTCTCAAAGAAAAGAGTTCAATCTTCAAAAAAAGTTAGACTTATCTGACGTTTGACGCTTCGTTACATCAAAAGAACGACTTTTGAACGTTGATATTTGCTGTATACAGTTCCACTTTTTGAGTGTTATACCATGAGTAACCGAAGAGGAATCTACAGCAGAAGGCTAAGCCGCAATCACCATACGCCGCAAAACGAGGAGGAAAGAAATCGCAGAATACGGTTCCTATCTACTGTCACAATGTTGACGTACATCGAAAGGATGTGTAGAATTGGCCACGTCACCGCAAATTCGGTCTTGACCGAGTTATACCGCACAGAAATAAGTATGCGGCAAAGCATCGCACACTCAGCAGGGATTTTTATGGAAATGCCAAACTTTGAGGGCACCGAGACGCCGGCCAAGGCGGACCAGTGGATCTGGGCCTTCGAAAACTTGCAGAGCCAATACAATTGGAACGACAGGCTGACGATGGCCTTCGTGCGCGGTCACCTCGTGGGCAGAGCGGCCGACTGGTTCACGACGAATCGCTTGGAGATGATGAAATGGTCGCGATTTTGCCTGATTTTTAAAGCCAAATACGTGGAGCAAGCCAACGTAACAATCATTTATACAAAGATGAACGAGCGGGTGCAAGGACCGCGCGAACTGGCGTCCCACTACGCGTTCGACAAGCAGGACCTGTGCGAGCAAATTGGCTTAAACTTTGAGTGCACGAAGAAGCACGTCATTTTGGGCTTGCGCTCGCAGCGTCTGGCGCATTACGTGCAATCGCGCAGCCACAAATCCTCGGAAGAATTATTGAGGGATGTAGTGAAATATGAAAAGGCGGCGCAGCGCCGAAGCGACAGAGCTTGCTTGCGGTACCGTCAGGCTGTTGCGAGAAACTCGTAAGTTTTCGAAGTCGTGGGTTCCGCATAGTGTTCGTAGATAGAATCACGTAGCGAAGATGCCGAAGACCGGCTGCGTAAAAAATATTTAAAATTTTAATAAACCGAAAAATCAAAGCTGCATTTTTTCAAATGCGATTTTATAGTATAGCACTAGCTTTATATTTGATAATCATTCAGCCAATTTGAGTTTCTTCATTGAGTAATTAAAAAAATGTCGAATATTACTTGTTTATTTTGATATTTAAATGACTCTTTAACTTTGATTTCAAAAAAGTGAAAACGTGCTATTGTCACCGCACGAATTAGATTATTAGATCGTGCGAACACTATATCAATTTTCTAAAAAAGTAATGTTTAATGTCTTAATTAAAATTACGCGCAATTGCGGACCCACAAGTCCTCCGAAGAATTGTCGAAGGACTTCGTCAAATATGAAAAGGCGGCGCAGCGCCGAAGCGAAAGAGCCTGCACGCGATACCACCTGGCTACTATAGGGAAATTGTAATTTTTCGAAGTCGAGTGTTCTACATAATGTTCGGTAGAACCGTGAAGCGAAGATGGCGAATACAGACTGCGCAAAAAATAATTTACATAATTGTAAACCGATAAATCAAAGCTGTATTTTTTTCAAATGCGATTTTATGTAATAACATTATCTTTGGGCTTCATTTAGCCAATTAATAAGCGTATTTATGTAAATTATATACATCGAAAACTGTACGATAAATATGAATTTATTTAAAATTTGAATAGTTTAAGTAAACTTACAGATGTAAATTAGTTTAATACAAAACATGACAATAAAATATTTTTAAAATAAATTTCCTTAACTTCTAATTTTTACTTATAAATTACCCTTTCATTTTATAGTATAAGAAAAATGATAAGCTACTTTACAAAAGTATAAACAAATTGATAATTATCTATAATTTGGCAACATTTTAGAAAACTTTTTTCATTCTTCTTTTTTAATGTTAGTATATTATAATATACCCTTTCTAACAATGCTTCATTATTATACTAATACACTGAGAACAAAATTTAGTGATTTTAAATAAATATTTATTATTAAAGTTTGTGGGATGAAAGGGCCGCAGACCCACTACTGTCAGCACAAAATAGTGCCATTTATCACACAGACACTATAATGCGTAAAGAAAATTGATTTTTTTTTTAATTTTAAAAATATTGGAAATAAATAATGTTTGATGAACATTTCAAAACGAATATACATACTAAAAATGAACTTGTTACACAAACGAATTTTATCAGTGGAAGATATAATTATAGATGTCTTTGGTGACTTTAATAAATTAATTTTTAATCGATTCTTTGTGAAAAAAGTTTATTGGAAAATAATATACGGACAACTAGTGCAAGTTGAAGTTTACTAACTAAAATTAACTATGAAACACTTGCTCATAGAATGCCGCACAAGGCAAACATCACGGAAATGTCCACATGCGAATAAATGGTTAAAGAAATTAATGAATTGTTGTATTGACTAATAGTTTTATCAATAATTATTTAATTTGGAGTATCTGTTTAGTAAATAATATTGTAATGATGTAGACAATAGCAACACAGTTGGTAAACTAAATAATGAAATTAAATAAGAAATAAATGTGCTATTATTTTTTATAAAATCTAATTTTCACATTTTTTTATCTATATTTTATATGGATAGGACGTACATAGAAGTAATTAGTGTAATCATTTGAAAAAGAAGCAATAAATAAGCATACTTTATTTTTTAACGAAAAAATGTTTATTTCGTGAATTGAAAAATTACAAAAACACTTCGGGAAGACTTAAAAATGTCCAATTTTAGAATAAAGATGCTGCAGATCCTGCAGAAAAGTTTAAAAAAGATCCTGTATGTAAATGAATCCCATTTCTAATTCATAGTTTTATAAGCTATTTTAAAAATCACGTTCAATTCATATGTCTAAATTCAGCGCTTTTAACCGTTAATAATACAGTAGCAACCGACCAAGAAGTTTTGGCAAACTAGAAAAAAAGGCATTAATAAACTTTGCGTGTCTCCATAACAAATTTCAATTATTTATTATTACCGTAGCCAAATTCATATTCGACAGCGTGAATATCGAACCGGCCGTCAATTTTTCAGTTTTACCGCTCCTCGTGATGATCATGTGAAGCATTTGCCGAACCTCGACCGACATTAGGAACCAGTCGATGGAATAGCTAACAGTAATAATGGCACATCTTAATAAACCCTTCTCGTTTATGTAAGAAAAGTATAAAGACATATAATACTTACGCGGCTGTTCTAATGTTACTGAACATTTCTATGATCTCTTGAGCAAGAAAATTAATGTCAAATGTGTAAACTATACAAATTCCTAGGATTACTAGCATTCTGAATAATTGAGGCAAGTTGTCGTATCCGGTCCTTGCCTGTAATATTTTGAAATTTAAAAAATAAAGAAATAAGACTTTAATTGTAAGTAAATGAATACTTACGTCCACCACGATCATTGCTACGACAAAAAAGAATACGATCTGTATAATCAGAAGTACTGTGCTAAATATACCCTCGATTATGCGAATCTCCCTAAAAATGTAAGCAGCCATAAATAAAATAATAATCAATGCCTGTCACTATTTTGTTTTATTAATTAATTTCGTTAATGAAAAAATATATACGTAATATACTTAACTCTACAGCATACGTATGGTTTTTAATGATAAAAATTAATTTCAACATAATTTTCTTGTTTTCATCTTTGCTGTACAGTGTAAGATCCATTTTAGACGGTATCAAATTGTTTAGTCTGCAGCTGTAAGTATACAAATTGTTTTTTATAATCAGCTGAAGGATTTACATCAGAATACTTTTTTTATTTAATTTTAGTCGTATCTTCATTTGTATAATACAAGAAAAACATTTAATACAAGAGAAAATTGCAAGAAAAATACGCGAATGTAACAGTTGCTCAGTACAGTACAGTACGTACAGTACGTACAGTGGTCCCCTAAATCATTTAATTAATCATGATTAACTAAATTAAAGTGAATCCTCACCAAGTTATTTTACAAATGCCGCAGACGTGTTTGACGCTGCGAATGAAGGTGAATATAAGTGCCGCGTAGCCCAGAGCGCAGTAGAATACCGTAATGGCAAAATGCACAAATATTTGTTGGTTGCGCCTAGATTCTATTATTATCATGCGACTGTAGTAATAAGGAAACATTTTACTGTAGCTCGCGGTGATAGTGGCATTTGTTACGACGGGATGAAAGCTGAGAATGCAGAATATAACAAATCCTGCAGCAACAAACACTGTAAATCGAAATATAAAAAATTTCATAACCGAGTAATGTACATATTTTTTCATCTAATATATGATAGATTCAATAACATGCAACTTACATGTTAGTATTAAGATAATATTGAATCCTTCACGATTAAGTACATCCAATATTCTCATTTCTTTTCGATCTATTCTTTCATTCCAATTGCTCATCGTTTCGTGTAATTGTTTAATCTATGCATATAACAGTAACAATTAAATGCAGAAGGGTTGAAAAGAAATTCTATTATCAAATTATTATTATCTAATATTCAAACATCTAGTCTATATGTTAAAAGCTGAACAGTTAAAAAAATTGTAATAATACACCCTTATTTTAATATTTAAATAATTTTGTTAATTATATTTTTACAAAATAGAGCTGGCGATCATAAAATTTTAGTTCAAAACTACTTCATGTCTCTAAGTTTTGCGACTATCACCATTATTAATATATAAATATTGCAATTATTTAGCGACCTACCGGAGCGAAGCAGCAAAATTTATTGCAAAATGTTGTAAGGGAATAATAATGGATACTTATTGAATCGAAGATTACCTTGTCTTTCTTATTATACAGTATGGTACACGAGATTAAAGCTGTACTGACGTAAAGTATCACTAAAATAGTTTCAAGAACAATAAAAATATCTGTACTCCATTGATCCTGTAGCCCTGCAACCTGTAGGTATTATGCTATTACGTGAATGAAATGCCGTCAAGCTACTAGGAGTGCATACTATCACAAGCAAAAATAAGGAATAAAACGCGTAAATAATAAAATATGCAAATTGTAAAAAAGGTAACTTACCAGCGCTACGTCTATAGACAAAGTTGAGATAAAAAAACAACCGTAAGCGATTCTTTTGGCGATCCTGGACTGAGAGGGCCGCAGACCCACTATTGACAGGACAAAGGAGTGCCATTTTTCACACAGCCAGTACAAAAGTTGATGATAGCTGGTATTTTTTAACTTAAAAAATAATAAAAAATGCCGGCACTGCATTCGAATACGAGTTTCCATACTAGAAGCCACGCGCTTGCGTTCGTAGTCGAATTTTATCAGCAAAGGGAAGTAGTACTTAATTATCGAACTCAGCCGAAAAGCATTTCGACTGATAAAACATGTGCTGCAATTAGTGTGTTTAATTTATATTCTTGGTCACTAAAAATTAATGTGTCATCATCAATTTAATCGGCTTCAGATACCTACTTGAATTTAAGGTATTTATTACATTAGCATAAGTATTTAGGAAGCGAAGTGTGTTATTTTAGTATCGCCTGTTACCAAGCCACCACCGGAAGTAAAGTTTTACTTTTAAAATTCTGGCTTGTAATTCGCATCTGTATAAATTACAGATAACGTATTTTCATTAATTATGATTTAAACTTGCACTTTAAATAAAAGTTAAATAAAAAACTTAAGTCACGGTATTTAAAATTTGTTTAAGAAGATTGTCCACAATTTGATGAGAAACTTATTAGTCTGTAACAAACTGTTTCACCACGTACTTAGATCACTTACTTAAATTGGTGTGTGGGAAAAACCTGTACTAAGGGTCGATTTATAACAGTCACGGTTATAGCATTAAATAACGCGCTCATTAAAGAACATCTAAAAGAAAGACTGCTATTGACTAATAACCTAATGCCACGGTAATTTCTACTCCTTTATTTTTAGAACGGATTTTTTTCAGGTGAAACGGTCTTTTCCACGTCGAACTGCCACAAGATAGGGTATTTATAGTAAATTCATTTTTGATAGTTCATTCGTGAAGTTTATTGGAAACTAATAAATGTACATTTTAAGTTGAACTTTTAATCACCTTGAACAAGTTTTAAGGTCATTAACTAAAATTAACTTATATAGGAGACTTGCACATATTACCTCCCACCGCGTTTGTGAAAAAAAAAAACACTCTTTTAAATTCATTTTTCTGCGATAGGAGGTTTATTTGAGAAAATCTCAAATAAAAAATCTCTTACATAAAAAATTATATAATAAAAGAGCATTATCTTTTTTATATTCGTTTTTTTTTTAACTTTGATACTCGTATTTTTACATCTTTATACAGATAGATACTTTAATAAACGTATGTACATCTCATATACAAAAGAATCCAATTTCTAATCCATTGTCTTGTCGAGTTTTTTAAAAATTATGATCAGCTCGCGTGCCTTAATTCAGTGCTTTTAACCGACAAGAAAACAGAAGCAAGCGACCAACACATTTTCCAAAACTAGAAAAAAAAACGTCAACGATTATAAATTTGCATTGCTCCCAAATTAATTGCAGTTAATTAATCTTACCGAAGCCAAATTCATGTTCGACAACGTGATGATTGAACCCGCTGATAACTTCTCCGTTTTACAGCTTTTCATGATGATCATATGTAACATGCGTCGAGAGTCAATCGACATTAGGAACCACTCGACCGAACAACTAAAAATAATAACGTCAAATGAACCCCGCTTGATACAACGAAAAATAATGCAGTACTTACGCTGCTGTTCTAATTTCATTGAAAATTTCTATGACTTCTTGTGCAAGAAAATTTATGTACAAATTGTAAGCCATAAATATCCCTAGTACTAAGACCACTCTAAATGATTGAGATAAGTCGTGTCTGCTCCTGAACTACAATTTATTGAAATTATAAAAAAAAGGAAACACACAAAAGAATTGAATGTCGCAAGTAATGTAAACTTACATCCACCATGACAAGTGCTACAGCAAAGAAGAATATAATTTGTATAACCAGAAGGGCTTGGCTAAATATCTCCTGGATCATCTGAATCTTGCTAAAAATGAAAGTATGTACAATAATTAATGTCTGATGTCTAAATTAAAAAAAGTACTATAATTCACATTAAATTTCTGAAGATTTTGATTCGCTATTTTATATTATTATTGAATTTTATGTACATACACTCATATACTTAACTTTAGAGCCCCGTTATGGTTTCTAATGATATTAATTAATTTCAACATAATATTCTTGCTATCGTCTTTGGTGAGCATCCTGAGATCATTTTTATATAGAATCAGATTCTTTAGTCTGCAGCTGTAAATGAAGTATTTGTTTTTATTTTACTCTCTCCTTGACGTGTTCCTCGCAATTTCTTTTTTTTTTTAAATTTTGGTCATTAAATTGGTCTGCACATCAATAAAGTGCAATCCTCACCAAATTATTCTGCAAATGCCATTGACATGTTTCACGCCACGAATTAATTTGTATATGAGGGCCGCGTAGCCCAGTCCGCAGTAGAGTAGAGAAAAGGCGTAATGCACGGATATTTGGTGAATGCGCCTGGATTCCGCTAATATCATGCGGTTGCAGTAGTAAGGGAAAATGTTCCTGTAGTCTGCAACGATAGAGGCGTTTGAAATGCCAGGATAGAAGCTGATAATGCAGAACATCAAGAATGCCGATGCTATAAACACTGAAAATCAAAATGCAGCCGTAATAAATACATGATTACATGAATAACTTTATAATTAATTCTCGTATTTTTAATCATTTGCTTAAATGTTGAAAAGTAAAGATGCTGGGAAAAGTGGAGTAAACTGTTAACTGGTCTTGTACTTGGATTTACTGCACTCCTCTTCACCCAGTTAATTAATGTTTCTCTATATAGAAATCTAAATTGGATGAAATAATCATATCTTCAATAATTTATAACTTACATGTTAATATTAAGGCAATGTTGAGTCCTTGTCGATGTAATATCACTAACATTCTCATTTCCTTTCGATCTGTTATTTCTTTCCAATCGTTCGTCATAGTCTCGTGCAATTTATTAATCTATTTGAAACAAAATGTAAAAGCGTTGAAAAGAAATTCTAGTATCAAATTATTAATAAATAACGTCTATATTAAAACCTGATTAATTAAAAAATATTTGTAATATCACATGTTTAGGTACTCTCCATTTGGGACTCATAAGGATGAGTTATTATACAATTTTATATTGCAATAAAAATGGATGATTATCCTTTGTGATTAATTAGATGTTTTAACTGTATAGACAAGATCTCCTAAAATAATGTAGAGAATTGAAGAATACCTTATCCTCCTGGTAGTACACTAAAGTACACGCGATTAAACCGGCACTGACGAAACATATCGTTAACGTAGTCTCCAGAATGATTAAAATATCGGTGCTCCACTTATCCTGCAGCCCTGCAATCTGTATCAATCAAGTTATGGCGAATAAGCCGACGTAAAGTCACTTTGATTTGACAGTGAGTAAAAGTAAGGTATAAAAACAAATAAATCATAAAATACATGGATATTAAGAATGACTTACCAACGCTATGTTAATTGATAAACAAGAGATTAAAAAACAACTATAAGCGATTCTTTTGGCGAGTCTGGACTGAGAGGGTCGTAAACCCACTATTGTCAGTACAAAGTCGTGCCATTTATCGCACAGCAAGTAAAACAGTCGACGAAAGTTTATTTTCTTTAATTTAACAAGAAAAAATGATAAATAATGACGGAGATACGTTTTAAATCGAATGCACATAGTAAAAGTGACGCTAGTTACCCAAACGAATTTTATTAGAAAAGAATTATACATCGATTTTGGATTGACGCGATATAAATTCGTTTTTAATCGTTCACTCGTGAAAAAAGTTTTTGGGAAACTATAAATAAATTTGGCGCCATGTAAACGTACAAGTTGATGTTTCGAAAACTGTGTCATTGGACAAATTAAAATTTATCAACTGTAACTTACTAGCAGCGACTTGCACGTGTTACCTACCGCCCACTCCCCACGATACCGCACTCCACGTGTTTTTGATGTTCAAATTAGCGGTATAATTAATCGAAATGTTTTATCATCGATTTGAACGTTTCTTTAATGTGGAAAAATTAATATACGTGTGTTGTTTTCAATCTTTTCAAATCTACCTTGTTTCGGGATCGGTACAAAAAACAATTATTTTCAATTTCGGAAGCTAAAAATGTCGGTACCTCGTGCATCCTGCAGACCTGCAATCTGTATACATCAATGATGATGACGAGATTAAAAAAACAGCTGCAAGCGATTGTTTTAGCAATTCTGGACTGAGAGGGACACAGGCCCATCGCTGACAAAGCAAAGTAGTACCACTTGTCGTGCAGTGAGTACAATTGATGAAAAAATTGATTTTTTTTAATATAATAAAAAAATAATGACGGAAGTGCATTATAGAAGCGACACTTTGTTATGAAAACGAATTGTATCAGCAAATCAAATATAATTACGGATTTCAATGTCACAAGTTGGTATATTTAATAAATTCGTTTTTAATCGCGCAGTCGTGAAAAGTTGATTAGGAAGTCGTATACATAACACCGTATAATTGTAGAAGTTTAAGTTTCGATCACAGTGTAATCGTATACAAGTTGAAGTTTATTAACTAAATATAAAACCGATCAGGGAAACGATACATCATACAAAACGTAATCGAGTGATTTGCGAGACTAAAAATTTCCATTGAATTCTGTATAACTTTTACTTGAATCTTGAGATCTATTGGCTTTTGTGGAAATTTTTATATCTACTTTTATTATTTGATTTATTGATTATCGAGCATTAAACCGGCTAAAAAGCTCTACAAACGAAAAGAAATCTGAAAAAGCCTGAATCCATCATCTTCTACAGTAAAATTAAAAAAGAAAAAAACAACTGTACAATTCAAGTTTCAATCCCGCAGAATTGCATTTCACCACGAATCGCACGATGTAGGCAGAGTCCCCGATAAGCTGCTTGCAAGAGGCGCCGCGCGCTTATCAGCCGATCGCAGCGGAGCTTTCCAGCGCCACTCGGGGGGACGGTGGGGGGACAATGAAGGCAAATTTCGCACTGTTCGCCGCGCGGCGCGCGCGCACTTCCCGCTCGCACATCGAACGAGAATCTCGGCCGGTGCGCACGCACTCGAAGCTCCGCTCAGCTGTTAGTCGTAGCATATCATAGCCCCTTCACGTACGATCGCCGATCGCCCGCAACCGAACTCAACATGGCACAGAAGAACGAGAAAATTGGCATCGTCGGCAGGTGACGTATCTTTTTTTGCCTTCGCGGTTTTCATTTCGATCTCGTATTTAAACGAGTGCCGCGTTGAGGGTGACTCGACGGATTCGCGGGGGCGGCGGGGTCAACGAGCGACAATTGAAAGCGGGTGTTACACAGCACGGGAATCGGAGAAGTCGGGAGCGTCTTTTGCGACGGGAAAGTGCAACCGGCTAAACTGGTCCGACGAGCTTTTCGCAGGCGGCACGGTGTTTTTCTTTTAGTTGGGAAGATAGGGAAAGAGATTAGAAATCGACGGGTCGATCGTTAATAAAATAGTAGACAGTTTTTGTTTATAAATTTTTTTAAATTAAACGGTAAATTGCGGTGTGATTATTGGATGGTTATTATACTTCTATGACGTCTTATTTACATTTTAAAGTAGACAGGATAGTAGAGGTAAGCCGTTTAATTCTTGTTTGTAAAAGTTCGAATTTAACGGAAAATTGGATGTATTTCAATGTAAATTATTATATATTTTTTAGTCTTAAATATACATTTGAATAATGAAAAGAAAGTTAAATTAAAATTGATTTAAATCGTTTAAATTTGCTTTTATAAATTTCCACTGTTTCATTAAAAAGCAGTTTCATCCAACTCTACTTGTTATAGATAAAACCGCCACTTATTTGTTTGCAAATATCTAAATGATGCTAAAACCTACTTGTTACGTTCACTTAAATCATTACGTGAATAAATGCTTCTATAAACATCTATTTTATCAGATTAGATGTTCAAGTTCTCCTAGACATTTCACAGTTACTATTATTTTACTAATGATGTAACGCAGTGAACTTCAACAATAGTGAGATAAAATAAATAAATCGACCGTTTAGTTTACAATACGTTAAAACAATATTAAATATATTCACTCCCTCATTCGCATTTATCTACTTGCGACTTTCATCGAATAAAAATTTAACGCATTTCCAAAGCTTCGTATACAATCATAATGCAGCATACATCATCGTTTCGCAAAGCAATACATTTATCCCGCGCCGAAATAAATGAAATGCCCAATCGACAGCTGCAACATTCTATTTGAAACTTAAAAACTGTATCGAGAAGAAAGTGCTAAAACCGATCGTTTTCGCAAACAGCGGACTGATCGGTCGCAGCTGGGCCATGCTCTTCGCGGGCGTCGGCTACCAGGTGACGATCTACGACATCGTGCAGAAGCAGATCGACGACGCCCTGAAGGAGATCCGCGAGCATCTCAGCCGACTCGAGAAAAGCGGCCTGTTACGTGGCAAACTCAGCGCCGACCAGCAGTTTCAGCTCATCAAAGGTCAGCGCCGATTTATTATACACACGAGCGAAGTTATAAATTTAATCGACAGCGCAAAAATCCCCGCTGCAGTTGACTGATACGGAGAATTGATTAGCAATCGTCTTTTAGTTTTTTCGTATCTATACAGCTTAAATGAGTCATATCTTAATTATTAAAATTAAGTAATTATTAATATTATTTAATTATTAATATCCAATCAATTAATTATTGATAGTCAATGTCTTATCAGAAAGATATTATAATAGCGTTTAGAAAAAATTTCACTATTAATTTTTCCCAATTAAAAATGTTGATTAATTTTCTTTTTGCTTAAGGTGCGTTTGTTTAAAAAATTGGAGATAATCGATTTTATTGATTCGAACGATTGAAAATTTATTGCAGGTAGTTCAAATTTGAGCGAAATGGCAAAGGGTGCCAAGCTCATTCAGGAATGTATTCCGGAGCGGATCGAAATGAAAAAGAATCTTTACTCAGAGCTGGACAAAGTCGTCGACGACAAGGTCATACTTTCCTCGTCGACTTCCACGTTCAAACCCTCGCTGTTCAGTGAACATCTGAAGCATCGCGATCAGGTCATCGTCTCTCATCCAGTAAGTCCGCCAACATTTGTTTTTGTTATTTTTGCGAAATTTTGAGACGAAAATAAATCGAACTAGATATAAAGTAATACGCGACGTGTCAGCGTTATTTTTTTTTAAATAAATAATCGAGTTAGAAGCATTTAAAAGATTATTGTTATCTCTAGCGATTCTTTTTCGGTTACGAAATATTCCAGCTTTTTATCATCCGATTCTGATATAATGGAAAATAAATACACTGCTCTGATCGATATTAGACTTATTTTGAGCGGAATGCGAATAATTTCTTTTACGTAATACAAAGATAATTAAAGATGAATGTACAAATCAGTAATTGCAAGTGAAACTGCAATGATTACTAAGTTGAAAATCACAAGTAATAATTTCACGAAAATATTTTTATGGGCGCAGTACTTAAAAAATTGCAGTATTTAAAAACTAAAGCAGTTTTAAGACAATAAATATTGCGGAAAAATCGACAAAAAACCGAAAATATTACAAAAATCGATAAATATTACGGAAAAATCGACAAAAATCTGCGGAGAAATGGAATTTTTGAATTTTACAAAGGTTACCTCGTAAGACAAGTAATTTTACTTTCAGTGCGAAACAGCGATAAAATAAAAAATTCGCAGGAGTAAATTGCGTAAATACGCAACAGGCATATCTCTCGCTTATGGCGCGAGATTTCGTCACTCGTTATCTTCGCGAACTAGCGATAAGTCAGGCAGCTTACGCATTTCGGGTGTTTACGCGATCAATATAAACACCTCGGCACTGCAGCCTATCTTTAATAACAAGTGGAACTTTACGGCGCTCCGAAAACTGATTAAATTTTCACGATCACCGATATAGATGCGGGAGTATTTCGCGGCCTTCGCGAGCGCGAGTAATTGAGCTCGCAAAAAAAATTTATCGCTAGTTTTGAATAAGTAGGTGCATGCGAGGAGAGATTGAGTGTAATAATAAGAAACACCCGTTGCACGTTGCGTTAATTATTACGGTATTTGCGGAGGTGTGCGTTAGTTTTACTAGATATTTATCTTGAAGATAGCAGATGCGAGGATCAATTGTAAACTCGAGCAATTCGCAGATGCACAATCGCTGATACAAAATCTTAAATACTTAACATTTATTTTTTATAGATTGTATATTTCAGTAGTAGTAGTTTATGTATTATTCGATGATTATCTATGAAAGATTATTTTCAATGATGAAATTTGCCTTTTTATTAATTCTAACGTATAAGCATAGTAGATATAAGAAAAAGATATTTATATGATCCTGATTTTTATATTATTTTTCTTATCTTACCGTTCGTTTTTAATTTAAATATTTTGTATTTTATATTAAAACACGGTTTAAAGAGAAACATAAATAAAACAAAAGTAAGCAGTATACACAAGGTACACCTATTATTCAGTGAAGGATATACATATAATTTTTCTGTTTTCAAATAAATTATTGTACATAATTTTTCTAACAATTAAAAGGAAAAACGAGTAAACTTTTACGAGAAGGCAATTTGCTTATGTAACGGATCGTAAAACGAACTGAAATTGAATAAACAATGTCCATGATGAGGTTTCAACACTTGAAAACACCTTTACAAGAATACTAATTTCATTTTTTTTTTCTAGGTAAATCCACCTTATTACGTACCACTCGTGGAAATAGTTCCAGCCCCATGGACACGCAAAGAAATCCCGGCCCAAACGAAAGCAATTATGACGGAAATCGGCCAAGCCCCCGTCGTGTTAAACCGCGAGGTCGACGGCTTCGCCCTCAACAGAATACAGTAAGATTTTTTATACTTTAGGCGGATTTTCTTTTTTGATCGAAAACATTCATCATTGAAAAGTAGTTTAGTTTTGATTGAAAAGTAATTTTATAAAAGTAGTTTTTGCAAATATTTTCAACTGACAAAAAATGTAACGTATAACTTGTGTTAAATTTCGTAACATAAATTTTCTATTAATTTTAGATACGCAATATTGAATGAGGCTTGGCGATTAGTCGCAGACGGTGTTTTGGACGTAAAAGACATCGACATTGTCATGAGCGAGGGTCTCGGTATGCGCTACGCTTTCCTTGGTCCGTTCGAGACTGCACACCTTAATGCCGAAGGTAATAGAACTTTTTACAAGCGTTTAAAAATTTACATAAAGACTGAGTAAAGTCAAAATAATTATATTCTCGTTTCCTTAAATGTTTCTTCAACTTTTTTTTTTTAGGCATGAAGAAATATTGTGAAACTTATGGCAACAGTATTTACAATACAAGCATGACATTTGGCCCAACTCCTAAATTTGAAGGCCCGATGGAAGAGCAGATCAGCAATGAATTGAATCAAATTTGTCCACTTGACAAACTACAAGAGCGAAGAGCCTGGCGTGATCTCGCCCTTACTAAGCTGTCAATACTCAAGAAAGAAATGACAGAGAAGAAGTGAATTTCGTTTAAATGTGCTGTGCATAAATGTAAATTTTAATTCTATTTTTATATTTAAAGGTTTAATAAAATTTGATAATGAATAATTTTAAACTCTGGTAGATTTTTTTTAGTGAATAAACACTTTATTTTTTGTTTTTTTTTCAAACTATAAAACCAACTTATCGTTTGCCACCAACTCTGGGTGCAGCCTTCTGCTGCACTTTGGCAGCCTTCTGCTTGTGCACCGGCTTGGCCTTTGGTGGGGCAGCAGCCTTCTTTACAGCCTTCTGGGCCTTCTTCTGTTCCTTTGCAGCCCTAAACGAAGGTAAAAGAAGGATTAGTTTTACAATTGAATTAGTATATTACTTATTGATAATTATGGTCTATATAAATGTACGGACCCGCAAAACCAGACAATGATATTAACATTTTGTTATACACAATTCTGGGTGAAGCAGCCCTTCATAATTACTCTAAGACATTCAGAAATCCTACATAATATCAACATTATGTACGAGGAACGAATGTCTATCAAAATTAATTAATAGATAATTCTACAGTTCTGATGATATAGTAATATTATAATTACTTAAATTTTCCTTATTATAATTTAATTAAAACTGTATTATAATTCTACTTTTTATATTTTTATGTTAATACTTTTAGAATTTATAAAAAAAAATAATATAAGTAATTTTTAATATAATTTACAACTGTTTATATTAAATTTTTATTGATGAACAATTTTGTAATAAACATTACAAAATTTAAAATAACCTACTTTTAACTCTCAAATTATAAAGGAAAAAGAATCAGTGAAATTGATTAATAAGTCATTGAAACACAAACTCACTTAATTGCCTGATCCCTCTGGGCTTTCCTGATTTCAGGTTTCATGTTTCTTTTTGCCAGAATGTCTGTTAAAGATGCTCCGACAATAGCCCTTTGGAATTTTTGGGCCCTGCGTGTCCTCTTTTTGGTTTGCTCCTCCTCTTGTCCCTTCTTGTGCTTCCGCCTAAGAGAAAAACAAAACTGTTAAATCTGTGCTCCGAAAAAAGCAGATCAACACAGTAACATTAAGTGACAGCGAGACTCACCGGTATAAGACGGTCCATGTTACCTTCCTCGGATTCCTTTTCATCAAGTGAGCGGACTCACATTTTGAATTCAGAAAAGTGAATGTCTGGAAAAAACATAGCATGTTAAACTCTCATATGGGCACTTTGAGGTTAGACATCCCCTCATTGTTGATCACCCCCGCGATCATTAACAAACAAACAAAAAACACCACAGTGCATTCCGTAGCAGCCGAAGTGCACTAATACTCATACGTATGACACAAAATTGCATTTGAATAAGCGGATAAATACCTTTCCATCGACTTTGACCATGGTCTTCCCATGGCCGGGATAGATCTTGTATCCGCTGTACGCGCACAGTCCGATCCTGGAAATATGAACAAAAGGTGAATTAGTGAGTCCTTGGGGTGCCCTCGGACGGGTCGGACCCGACCCGGAGGGCCTGATGCCGCCTGCATTTTCGGATTTCCTGGGCACTTGGTGAACACTTACTTCATCTTGCTGGCGTAGAATCGAAAAAGGCCCCTTGACTCCGGACTGCTGCCAGCAATGAGCCGCGCGCGAAAACTGCGTTGCGCGTGCGCCCGTAGCAACTCGAGGATACTCGCGATTGGCTGCCACTTGGACTTTTTTTTTACGAAGCGCTAAATTTGTTTTTTCAAATTTTTTTTAATTTAACAAACACCTGATTGTAAGTTATCATTACGATGCATTTTTTCTTTGCTTTTATATGTTATCTTTATTTTACTGCAATATTTTATAATTTTTTTCTTCCTTTCATTATTTTACTCTTGCTTAATATTATTGTTTTCGTCTAAGTTCAATATTATTTAAATAACTCAATTGAACGATTTGTAAATAATTATATGTGATTGCTAACATTCATAAAAATTTACAATTAGTGCACTTGTTAGCATTAGCCTACTTAGAACGTTTGGTTTGAATTGGCGAAGTCTAAGTTGCTATGACAACTTAGTGTAAAGTTCATTCTAGTACATACAATACCATTTTTAAAGACATAGGAGTACTACTTTTTTTCTGATTTTATGTACATATTAAACACAATAAAATTAATAAATGACTCTTTTAACTCAGAAAAAGTATTCTTTTACATTAATCTTACAATACCTTTGTTTGCTGTTTGATGTCTCTGTTAATTCATTCTCAACTTTTGCCAGAAGTCATCCAGCTGATCTACTTGTTCTATATGTGTAAGTATGTTGGGAATATAATCTTAAATCAAACTGTTTCAGAAATGCCAATCATTAAATAATTAAGTAATAACATAATTTTTAATTTTTAGAGTTCAAGACTTTTGTTTAATATTATCTTTGACTATACTGCTGGCAAATTTCTTTTCTACATACATTTTTCAGGTAACTTTAAGATTTTTTTACAAATTTAAATGTTCTTTTTTTACTATTAATTCTTTAATTTTACAGGCAGGTTTAATACAACTTTTGTACACACAATTCCGCATGACTCTGATATTGTGCGTAGTTTATATAATATTAAGCATTGGATTACATTCTTGGCACATGACCATCCATTGGTCATCACCCTTAAGTCACTTCTGGACAGTGGCTTATCACAGTTTATATTCTATTCAACGAACTAGTAAGTAAAATTTATGCAGAATTATTATAGCAAAATCACTACAAATTTTTTATAATGTGTTTGTATTTCAGCTGCGGTACTATATTACTATTTCAGTAAAAGAGCATCTCTTCGAATTAGTGACCCAAGATTTCATGAAGGATCAAAATGGATGCAAAAGCAATTTAGTTTTATTCCTTAAAACATTCATACTGTAATGTAATGTAATGTGCGAAAAGAAATAAAATTTTAATTACATATCTTTTCTAATAATGACGTTATTTATTAAATGCAATTAATATTATAAAATACAAAAATATTTACTTACTTTTATTCAACAAAATGTTTCTGTGCTATTCACAGAATTATCATACATTTAAAAATAATTATGATTTGTTTTATATATAATAAACTTTGTGATAGTTACAATTTTTCGCAATATTTACATCTTATAAATAACAATCAATTAAATAAAAATTTAACACTAAAAGGAATCTAAAAAATTCAATTAAATTTCTGAATTTACTACTCATTGCAATATCATCTAATAATGCATTTTGTATGCCTAAATTTATGTACAATGTACAAATTCTGATTGTATTTCAAGAAATTTAAAAATTCTTATCATACAGTCTTTTTAACAAATGTTAATCATTGGCAGTTAAAATTCCAACTTACTAGCCAGTTTACAACTTGGCCCTCTTATTCAGTAAGAAAACGATTTTTCTTTTCTTCACGTTCGAAAATGTTCTTACAACCAAAATCTCTTTTAACAATAAAATTACCCTTGTGTCCTACAACCTCAATCTTATAAAACACTCCGAGTCTATTGCGTTGAACTAAAACTTTTTCTTGGCTCATGCCAAGTTATGATTCGCGTGCAGGAACAGGAGCTTGTCGACTAGATGAGGCGGTAGCGCGGCCCTCTTCGCGTTGTAAACAATCTGCACCTCGGTGGGAATACGCGAAGGCGGTGGACAGCAAACCGGAACGCAATTGTAGCGACTGGCGATATTCCCGAGATTCGGACACTTGGCTGCCGCCTTCGACCACCACTGCAGCGGGCAATTGTCCAGAGGCGCTGTCGCCTCCGATTTGTATTGCGCGAGCTCCAGGTCCGCTTTTTCCTCTGCTGTCATACCTCGTTTCTTTGCTCGTAGACTACCCAAAAGTAGTTCCATACCTAAATAGGAAAAATTATTCTTTCAGTTTTTGTTTCTTCTCTTGTGGCAACATTTTTATATTTACAATTTATTTTTATTTTATTTTTTAAATCAAAACATATTTTAAAATTTTAGTGATAATGTAAGTTTACCTGACATACGACTTCTCTTGATTTGAGGTTCATCTTCCTCTTTAACTTCCACAAGATCTTCCTCTTCTTCTATTAGTTTGACCAGCATGTCTTTGATAGGTTTTGATACCATCTTTTTATCTTCGTCCGTTGCGTATGGTACTTCCTTAAATCTGAATTATAACAGATGCAAAGCAAATGACAATAAAATAAAATAAACACAGAATATTAAAAAGAATACTACTTTACTTTTCTTACCTTGGATCTAAAGTCGTTGCAATTTGTAGCAAAAGACTAACATTAGGCTCTGCGTATTTTTCGCAAAGCATACTCGACAGAGATTCCTTGAAAACGCTCGCAGTACTGCTATCGTTCTCTTTAACTTTTAAATGAGCTGAGACCAGTTGCCAGAGCAGTGGTTTCAACAGCGAGATTAGCGGCATTTTCTCCTCGCTGAGGGTCATTATGGTTACTTTGAAAGGTTCAAGCACTTCGACTAAATCATTGATGATTTGCCAATGGTCGTCGATTAGGTCTGACGACTCAAGATCGATGCCTTCCACACTGCTCAAAATCGTGGTGATTATCTCGCGCCTTGGGATCATTTGCTGAAGCATGTTGTATGTAGATGTCCACATTCCAGGGTAATCCATGACCATACTGTTTTCATCTAACTGTAAATAAAATTTTAAAATTATTATAATTAAATTGATAGAAAATTATAAAAGATTGAATATAGAAGTTTTTCTTACTCCAAGCAATTGCTCTTGCATGGCCAGTGCTGCGCTAGATTCTGGATGGCTTGCTATGGTACCAATTATAGCTCTGCACTTGGATAGAAGTTTTTCGACTTGAGGGTACTCAAAGCATGCCTGCGCACAAACTTGTAAAGAGTGCAGTAAGCACGGGATGACAGTTAAGCCTTTATTGTTGAGTGCATTGACTAGTGCAATATTATTAGTAGATACTACAATAGCAGTTACTTTATCAACCTTGATACACCACTCATTTAACATAGCCTCTACTGCATTTCCCCATTGCGTTTCATCCCACTCCTTTGGTCCATGTATTGTACACAACATTTTTGACTCCAAAACAGTTTCTCCCGAAGTCTGATAGTATATGAGGAAAGTGAAAAATTGTTCGCCAAAATTGGAAGTCCATTCTTCTACAGCTAAGCTTACTTCATTAGTTAAAGTTGAAATACTAGACAATATAGTTTCTCTAAATGTATCATAAGTTCTGGGGATTATTTCTTCCTCGAGGGAATCTTTACTGGGTATTTGACATGGAGATTTCAAAGTAGCAACTAGTCTTTGAAACCCTTGTTCATGCACAATTTCAGGTAATTGCAAGTCAATTATTAGAAATTCAACAATAGCTTCTGACACTGATTTTGTGGTACCAGTGGAACTGCTAGAAGTCTGTTGCTGATTATCATCGGGTAGTACAAAAGCTACGTTTTGACTACCACTAGTGCTAGATGTACTTGTACTAACAGGTGCACCTTTTATCATAATCTTCATGGGTTTTCCAATGCTTGCATCCTCTTCTATACAATGTTCTAGAAAACTAATATTAGGATCCGTTACAAATTGAATGTCTCCTCCAATTTGTACAGTACCATCTGCGTTTGTGGTATAAATATGTTGCGAACTGGAAGCCATAGCTGCTTTCAACATTCTCTTTTGCGCCCTCCTCTCTTTACTCTCTTGCGAAATCACTTGTTTTCGCGGAGGACTGAGTGTTTCAAGGTCATGCAACTCTTGCACATGCTTATTTTGTAAATGCATTCGTAAGTTGCTTGTATTTCTGTTATAAGCAATTTGAGTCTTGCACAGCAAGCAGACTATCTTAACTCTCGTTAATATTTCTCCATTGTCGTCAGCTGGAAATCCAAAAAATTTCCAATATATGCTTCTCATGGACTGAGGAACTACAAGTTTTCTGTAGGTAATGGAATGCTTTTCCTCCATAAATTTAGCGAACACAGTTTGTAGACCACTGTGTTTTTGATCCACTTCTTCTTCTTGCTCGTGGTGATGTATAATCTCAATTCCCGTCTCAAGCTCATTGCCTGATATATTTTGGTCAGTCTCCATTTTTTTTTGTTTTGCTCCAAAATTATACTATGCTAATACCAAAATCATCTGTCGTACCTGTAAAAAATATCCTTGTATCAGATAAAGATCGAATCAAACAGATCAATTTAATCCACATTTTCCAATAAATAAAATAAAAAAAAAGACTCCTTTTCTAATCGATGATGTCACAAATGAGCAAGCATCACTCTCACACAAAAATAAATCACAAATCAGCAAAACTTACCTGGTTCCTTCAAAACTCCAAACTCCTTTTTTTATCATCGGCGACACTCGTCCGTGATTCTCCAAGGCGCCGAAGGTTCAGCAGCCGGGCTGACCGATGTTAACGTTGAGAGCTCCGGGAACCTCCTGGAAGGTTGGTGCATCGGACGCCCGACGGCCTCCCGGAGGAGAGTTCGCCTATAGGCCCCGGGCTCGCGGGCCGCGGTTATTTCGAACGGCTCGCGATCCGCGATATATCACGCAACTTGCGGAGAACGATTATTGCGCGCGCGGTGCACGGCGAGGGATATATCGATATTTATCTATCAGCGAGGCGGCACGAGCCGAGCAGTCGAGGAGGCATGAAACCGAACGCAACGTCGATTGATGGCGATTAACATGGCCGCCGTATCGACCGACGCTACAATCGACTCGGGCTCAATTTACTCCTCCCCCCTCTCTTCTTCTTCTTCCCCTTCCATCACCGCGTGCACGCATTGCAAGTTTCTCGGAATCTCGCAAGGAGCTGCAGTCGAGGGCTCGGCAGCGCGGCAATTTTTAAATTGGTGAAACGCGCGTGTAAACTGTGATTTTGATTTAAATAAAGTAATTATATCCTTTTGTTGTTGTCAGTATGAGTGGGTAGTGTTTTTTTGTTTTTACTATTTTTTATTAGTAACCTGCATGAAGAATTTCTGCAGGCTTCGGATCTGTAAAAACACATTGTTTAATTGATCTTTTTTTTAATTACAGTGGAATGAATTTAATAAATAATTGTTAAAGTAAATTACCCAATCCAGCAGTGTAGATCAACCTTCCATTCTAATTTCCACACAATTTTTCTTATCGACTAAATATTAAAAACGAACGTGAGAAATGAAATTCGTTAATCATTTATGATAAAGAATTTATGGGGTATTCCCACGCCCCAAATAAAAATAAGTACTTACTGTTGCTTCCTGCACGCGATCTAACAATCATTGGTTCTTATTTTCTCAGTGCGCTAAAGCACTATACTCGCAGGTTCTAAAGAAGCTCACATTTACATACATATCCGTATTAATCAGCAGCACAGCCTCACGTAAGTATTACATGTAAAATCGGTACAAATAATACACATACGTTTATTGTTCTTTAAATCTTTACACAACTGTACAATAGTGTATATACATATACATAAGTAATATATAACACGTAGGTGCGCGCGCAGCGTTGGACCTCACGAAGATACACCGCACGGCGGCTGCGAGCGAGCGGTGTGTACATACCCACAACCACAGCGTAATCGCGCGCTTGTATGCGGTGTCACCGCGAGGATCGAATTGCTGCGGGCTACGCGTGGATCAAAGATATAATGGAAAAAGATGAGCCGCTGTGGTCGAAGCTCGCCTTGCGAATGTTGATGAACGCCGTCACCCACCCGTTCGATTACGCCAAAGTTTTAATTCAGGTTAGAGCCCTCCGCCGTAACTGTTCCTCTCTCCCCCTCGGCACCCAGGCCGTAAAAAGGAGTCGCTGCCCTCCCCCTCCTCGCGCTCCGTCTCTCTCGCACTCGTGCGCCTCCACGGAGGTGCTGCGAGGTTATGCCGTTTGCTCCGATTTTTTTTTTATCTCGCTCCGACACTGCTTAATTTGCGAATTTCGACTTCTTTTTAGATAGGATATGAGCCCCTCGAGCCACGGCCCACGACCACCCTCTTCGGCCGACCTGCACTGGGACTGCCTAACATTTTTCAGTATGGTGAGGAGTGAATACTTAGATTTTGTAGTTCCGTTGGTTTCATTGGGATGGTGGGTCTTCGAGGGCTTTAATCTTTGAGTGTCAAATTACTGTTGTTGTTTCGATTAAACATTTAGGGTATTATACGATTAAATGCTTTCTTTTTTCAACTGCCTCAATTGATACTTTTTGTGTGCATGACTTGCTTTTCTTAATGCAGGTCATAATTAGAAAACAATATTTTTTTATTAAATTGTATAAAACGACTTTATTAACGATAAAAGTAGAATGATGCTCTTTTAATTACAAGGGATAATATTTAAAATATTTTCTATCTTATTTACATTAAAATAAAACGTCAACAACACCATTAAATTTGATAAAATAATAGCATGTTTTGAAAATTCTTTATTTAGTTAACACTTTTTAAATTCAGAAAAATAAATAAATTTGTAATTTTTGTAATAGAGTATTGTCTTGTGTTGTTACAGTGAGATATATAAAAAATGTAGATGGATACTCAGGCTGTTACCGAGGCCTTGTGCCAAAAATTTGTGCACATACAATATGTGCAGTTGCATTTGACAAAACTGTAAAGTCAGTTGAATTTGAAGATGAACCTGACCCCAGTGTACCTATTGATGACTTGGAAGACAGTGAAAGGTAATGTATTTTAATTAAATCCATAAATTTTATTTTTTCATAAATATATTTATAAATACGTCTTCTTTCAGAGATAAAAGGTATGTTCAAGAATTCTTCAAAAATTTGATTGGAAAAACTGTGGGTATTATTCTAAGTCATCCCTTTGAAGTTATATCTGTAAGAATGATGGCTCAGTTTGTTGGAGGAGAAACTAAATATGTGTAAGTGTTAGAACAATGTTTGAAGGTACTTAATTAAGTAAATTAAATTCCTTTATTTATACTTTTTAGTACTCTTGTCGGATCAATTGGAGAAATTTACAGAGAAAATGGAGTTTCTGGTTTCTTTGCTGGAGTTGTTCCAAGACTTATAGCTAATGCTACAACTTTAGCAATCGTTAGCACTTCAACATATATTATCAATAAATATTTCATTCAAGACAGAGAAATGAGGACTTTAACTTCAGCAACTGTGACAGTAAGCAAACAGCATCGAATTTTTAGTTTATATCTGAAAGTGTAAAGAACTTAAACTTAAATTAATATTTGTATTCCACTTTACTATTACAGTTCCTAGCATCAACCGTCACTTATCCATTCTTGGTGGTTTCCCAGTGTATGGCGGTAAATAATTGTGGGTAAGTACTAAATTATTAAAAAAGACATTGGCCTTTTTATGTCAATTGACCTCTAAAACATCAATAAAATTAAAATGTCAAACACGCATTCTTTGTTATATTAAAAAATGTTTGTGTTTCAACAGTTTAATGGCAGGTGAGCCACCCCTAATGCCAATTTATGTAGACTGGACGGACTGCTGGCAGCACCTATCCAGCACGAAGCAGCTGAAGCGCGGGAGCAGCTTGGTGTGGCGATATTACACCGGGCCACAAGTCGTAGTCAACGGCCGAGCTCTTGTTGACAAGACCAGCCTCTACTTCAAAAAAATCGATTAAGCAGTGTGTACTGCGTTCACTGCCGGTGCGTTTTCACTTTAGAATCAATAGTGTCTAGGAATCTTAAAAACGGGCGCGGCAAGTTTGAAATGTTAAAACAGGAAAATTAAGATTCCTTTTCGTTCAATATAATAATGGATTTTTAACGTAAGATTCATAAAAAAATATAATTTTTTGTAAAAATAAAAGTTTTCTTATTTTTTTATAAACATTAATTCTCAAGAATGTTGTTCAAAATAGTGTGTGCAATACTTTTAAAAAGGAAATGTGCATGAATAAATGAGAAAACTTTTACGTTCACGATACACATATTTATTTCTTAATCTGTTCTTACTTTCAACCTTAATGCGTACGATTTTAAAATTATTAAAAAAGAAAAGAAAAAAAAATAAGACACCGTCTAAGCGCATCTTTAAGAGATCAAAAAAGAGATAATTATTCTATGGCCATCGTTCTTTAGAAAGATTCATTTGAAGCCACCGGGAAGTAGAAGGTGTGCATCATTTAAAAAAGAAAAAAAATATATGTGATGACGCGTCGTATGATTTTTTGATGAATTATATATGTTGTTAATTGCGACACTTGTTCATGTAAATACTGTGTATTTGAATCGCTTTTGAAAAGATTCAATCGCAAAACCTCAATTCTATTCGTGTTTATTGAAGAGTAAAAAAAAAAAATTAAAAAAAAATCGCAATAATGTCTTTACGCTTGTGATGATCAAGGCTTACAATTAACTCTTATTCGACTTCCTACAGTCTTTGAAAATCTAAGGTGCAGAGAAAAGTATTTTCTCTTTATATTTGTAAAATACTTTAAGATTGACTGCATAGAAGAGTTATAACATGGTCATAGCAAAAGAAAACCATGGGTATAAATATTTTTCGTGTCTGAACGTCAGTAAAAATTGTGAAAAAAAAAACATAAACTAAGCATTTATTTAGCATAAAAATAGTAAATTTTGTTTTTATTAAACTGTTATCTTTTTTTTTCGAATTGACTTTACCCTAATGCCTAATTGTACGTTTCTTTTACACTTGTTATTTCAACGTTTTAAAATATATTCAACTTTTAAACGCCAATATGAATGGACTCAATGTAGTATTTTACAAATATTGCTCAGCGCGTTTAGTTTAAAAAAGGAGAATATTTAATTTTGTACTCACTATCAGTTGGAATAATAATACAGTTTTTTTCCCAACAGGATGAAAATTTTTTTATTTTCTATTTACCAGCAATAACTCAGTTACTTCTTTATTTTCTTAGGACATTACATATACATATATATATTTATTTATATATTTATATATATAGATTCTTTCTCATTCGTAAAATATTCTCTATCATTGCGACGTGTAAAGATAAATCTACCGAGTGCGTTGGTTAAAAATTCATCATTAATTCATTGTTGTCTTCTTGTATTCACTTTTAGTATTTTAGCCAACTGTCTCTCTATTTTTCTGGAAGATTTCGAAGTTACAGTAATTTTGACTTGTTCGATTATCGGTCACTTACTTTTACATCGCCCCCCACTCAAAATCAGTTGTTCGAGCAAAGTTTCGTACTTTTTCACCTAAATTAATTAAGTGCGTGTATACAGTATAAGTCTGTGTAAAAAACATGGTCCGCAAATTACACTGTAAAATTTATATCGTGATAGTTTTTTTCATTTATAAGTTTCGCTCTCTTTCATATTGAAAAGTTGAAAATTCTCTGCAGTTAACTGATCTTTTTTTTGCTTTTAAAATCTCAGTCGATGCGTATATATAAACCAAAAATTTCGTAGATAGATTAGTCTCATTGATTCGTATGGGTCTCCATTGTCTTTTTTTCAAACCTTGATTCTTAAAACCTTCGTCATTTTCTGCGACTCGAATCGTCAAGCTATTCGCTTGCTTCGTTAATCTAAGTGACTAAAACAGTGCAATACAGATGCTTCAAATGAGAAATTTTCATGGTTTCACGTGACACGATTGTTTGCTAAGTTTTTTTTCTCATCTACACGACTTTTGTTTTCTTGTAATTTTTTTCTTAGATTAAGGGAAGAGGAGACTTTGCTTTTTCATTCACACAATTGATAGTTTTTCACACGACCGACGGGTGCCTTCAGGATTTCGAGTGGTCGATACGTTAAAGTTATACAAGTAGGAGATTCCCTACGGCTGATGTTAAAAATCTTTGAAATACAAATTGGAGATATAACGTGCATACATACAAAGTTATGTACCCAAATAAATAATCGCCTAATTGAATTTTGAAAAAATAATCTTGTACTTTTTAAATCTAAATGATTAAATAATCACCCTATTCAAGTGATCACTTTCTTCACTTGTAGAGAGTAAAAAGTGGGTCATTCAGACTAACTTTTCATTTGGATTTTTAATATTTAGAAACTAATTCATACTTTAAAAAAAGTATACATTTTTTATACAATTAATTAAATTATTTCAATAGACATTTAAATTTTTTAACTTTGTTTGGTTAGACATCTTCAGTTACTATTTCGAGGATTTTTCATATCACTTTTCAAACCTCCCTTTCTTCATTCTTTTATTTTTCTTAAATTGATTAAAAAAATATATATTAATCATATTTTTCCAATTAACTGAGAAAATCCAATTTACCAGCTTGAACTTTGTGAAACACAGACTTGCGCACCCCTCGCTCGCGCTCACAGTTTTAGGCGTAGCGTTAAAAGAAATATATTTATATATATATATCTATCTATCTATATCTTTCCAGTTCTCGATCGTCGATAATCGACCAGCACTGAGCGTCCAGCGCTCGCCTTTGATTCGTCACAATAATTTTTATAGGCAACCAACTCCGCGCGCAATTCGTCCGAATAAAGAAGTAAGCGTTAAAAACAAGATGAAAAATATATCGTATGCGTAGCCCAGTTTCTTCTCTTTTCTTTTATCTTAATGTATAATATATATAATATATAAAGACGTGTAACAGTTCCATATTTAAAAACTTATCGCCATTTAAAAAGGTACAATAAAAGCGCTTCCAAAGCCAAAGAAACGCGCGCATACCGGACTCTCCCCTACTATCTCTCTCTTTCTCTTTCATCTTTTTCTCCTTTTCTTTTATTTCTGATATTGATTTTCACGTTAACCCCAGTACGCGATTGGCGTCTGATCGAATGAAAACGAGGAAAATCAAGCGATGGACGTTTTATATGTTACTCGCTTGCGATTCTCGAGATTCGCTTGCTGTCATCCAACTTTCTTTTGTATAATAGTGACAATATTTTTTTCGGCATAATCATGTTGATTGATTTTAATTTTATTTATATTCTTCATTGAGGAACGTAATTTTCAGACTTGAACCGGAAGATTCGGGTAACGGCAAACGAACGGCGATCGCGACTTTAAATGTTTATAAGAAAAAAAAGACGCTGTCGCCAGCGCAAAAAAGTATATGTACAAAAAGGCATTTTAAAATAGCAAATGGACAAAACTCGACTGTTCAACTAAATCGCCTTCTATAGTTTTATAAGTTTTTCCTTTGGCACTATTTCGGATTTCTTTCAAAAGTACGCAATAAAAGTTATACAAAAAAAAGTCACTCGCAGGTAGCCGGAAGCTAAATAAGCAGCCCTGTTGACTTGTTGGAGCAGTAGGCGTAACTTACAATAATTAAATCTTCATAAAAAAAATGTTAAAAATCATCGAGTAATGAATTGCGAACAATAAAATTTGAAACAACGACGGACGCGTTAAAATAATTTTACTCTAAAAATACCAAAAGCGATGTAATCTCATTTGCTTAATTACGCGTGGCGTTGCGTAACGAAATTAGACTGATTACGCAATTAAACGCGTAATTGCACACGAATTATCCTCGGCTACGGAGAACAAACAATTAAAAATAAAAAAACATACAATACCCACGTACTCGCTCGCCTAACGCGAAAAAAACACGCGATGACCGCCGCGAAAGCTCCTCCGGATTATATACCAACTACTCAAGCCTCTATTCTAAAACGCTGACGACAAAAGTTACGCGGTCTCCGCACTACTGGCATAGGATGACGCCGCCAGAAAAATCAAAGCTCCGCGTGGTTCTTTACACTTTTTTTCGTTAACGACTACAATAATTTGTTCAAGATCCGCCTCCGTTTTTTTTTTAATACACTCTTCTTACTTTCAATCGAAATGCTATTATGCACGTGGTACAACATCTATGTGTAATTGTGGAGTTTTGTCACTTTTGCTCGTGATACATACGTATATTGACTGCCGTTATTGGGTTGCTACAACCTGGTGGACGTATTTTAGCGGCCGTGTGCAAAATGCGGGACAGCTGTTGAAGCATTATGCGTGATATGCGGGGGGTCCGCGGAAACAATGTAAATAACTGCGGGTTTGCCGACCGGGGACGCTGCGTGACTGCTTATTTTTTCATTAATCTCTTACAAAACGATTATCAAGGTTTTTTTCTTAAGTTTTACTACAAAAATCTTACAGATATTTACATTTTTTCACAGCGTTGCCTTGTGATTTTTTGTTTTTCTTAACTAACACACACTTATACGGATCATCGAAGACCATCGAAGCTTGTCACATTTAACGATTGCAGGGGGTAAGTTATTTTCTTAGTTTTTCTTTTAGACTAAGGTAGGAATTACACGTATAGACGACGGAAGAGGCGCGAGAAAAGAGTTATCGGGGGGTGGCGCGGAAATACCTCACACCAGGTTTCGCCTCGCAACGCAAGCTGCATATATTATGACAAAGCTAATGAGCTCCGTGTGCTGCATTTGCGAACGCGACTAGTAAAATAAATTGATAAATAAATGATAACAAAGCGAGCTAAGTGTTGTTCTGTTCTCCTCCATAGAGACACCTTGGAGTAGGAAAGATACTTAAGTAAAAATATTACAGAAATTGTAAAAGTATTTACGACATGAAATGCTGCTTGTGCAGTTACATTCTACAAGTAAATAATACTTTCAATACGAATTTTCAAAAGCAATTTTTTTACAGATTGATTATTCGAATAACATAGAATTATATAAGCATTTGTTTTTTTTCTTTTAAAACTGTAAATACTATCACATTTTTGTAATATTTTTAAGAAAACGTCATCGATTGGCGCCGAGTTCCCTCGAATTTTTCGAGTAAGTCGAAGGGAATTGAAAAATGTTTAATCGTTATCTGCTGATATCTTCTAACACGTCTACAGGATACTGTACTACTAGTGTCTTTAAACGTTTTCTTTTTAAATCGATAAGCAGGGCGATTACATAATACGCACTTATTTTGACACCTCGAGTCACCTTTACATCGGAGAAACATCGGTATAGAATAATTCAGTTCGGGACAATTTTATAGTAGATTCGAGACTAATTCGTTTAACACGTAGGGAAAGCAGCGTCCCTGTTTCTAACGGGAGCATACACATTCAGATAAGACATGCACGACTAACATTTGTTATTGTCTGCTCACCTGCGTAGCATGAAAATCAGTAGACACTTCGAAGGACCTTCCTCCCTCTATTACGAAACATTTTTCAATTCTCTAACCAGCTGTCAAAATCAGAGGAAATCCGTCACCGCCTACCAACCACTCTCCCCTCTTCTACCGTACTAGACGGCCCCCTCCATCGGGGAGATGCGTGAGAAGCTAAAATTCCTCATTCAAGTGTGTATTCATATGTATGTGTGTGTGTGTGGGTGTAGGTGTGCAAGCGAGTGTCTCCTCATATAACTCGCTTGGTGCCTTTCTCTCTCTCTATCCTTCTTCCTACGGTGAAATGTAAGCATTCCGTCCGTCCGCTTTCTGTTTCGATATGGTATGTTGAGAGTGAGCTAAACACCAGTTAGAGATTCGCATGGTGCCCACGCGACGCACGGAGCTAAACGTCGTCGTCATCGTCGTCGTTGTGGCTGCCGCGCTTGGACTTGGCCGGGGTGGCCGGGGTCGGGTCGTCGTGGAACAGCGGGTTCTTCACCTCCATCTCGCCGGTCTGAAATATCAAAGGGTTGCTTAGTTTTTAATTTCTTAAATCTATTATTTTATACCCATACAAAATACAGCATATTTTAATATAAAGATATTGTTTTATACTATCGGTCATTCATTAATGATTAGATGTATACCTCTCATGAATCAACTTATTCAAAATAAAACAAATAATAATAAACATTTGAAAGGTAAGTGGGTTATACTGACCGGTGCAAGACCGGGACACTCGTACACCGTATAATCTCCCTCCTCGTTTTCTTCATCACTTTCAGCTTCGGAAACTGAGCCAGGATCACGGGTTGCGGATGCTCTGTTGTTTCGAAAAATTAACATTTTAATAAATTACAATATGCTAGTTATCTAATTTAACGACCTTATATAAATATTTCCATTGTAATTATTTTTCGACTTACTATGTAACATTTAATTTATTTTTTTTTCAGTAAATTAAATAAATTTTATGATTAAAATCTTTAAAACGTAAAAATTAGTTAATACAAATTAATAAGTGATTAATGAACATCATTATCGCCATTACAAAAGTTATTTTCATTTAAAAATTAAAAAAAAGAAACTAACGTTTGTTTTTATACAAAAGATAGTATAAGAAATAAACAAATTGTGTAATTAAAAAAAAAACAAAAAAAAAATCAGAAAGAAGCGACTGGAAGGAAGCGCTCACTTTTCCATAGCGATGATCTGCTGCTTTTGGTGCTGGAAGTGGTACATTTGAGCGGACTGGGCGAGCCGCTGGTCGCCCGAGGGTGAAATGTCCTTGTTCGGTCCCGTCACTCCGTAAGCCGGATACTCGACGTCCGCCGCCGCCTTCGATACTCGCTGCAGTCTATTTTCACAAGGTGAAAGGATGCATTAGTCGCGCCTAATAGTATCTCTATTATCCTCCTTCAGCGCGGATAAATTTTTCTTTTCACTGTTCGAGTGACCTTTTCCTCGGTCTTACTATACCCTGACTCGTTCTACTTGATACAGTGTATGGGTCTTTTTTCACTCTTTTTTCGTATGGTAATAGGATAGCATTGATTTTTTCATTATGTTGATTTTAATAAAGCAATATCACAAGCTTAAAAAATAATATTATTTATAATATTTAAAAGAGAAAAAACAGGTTTTTAAAAGAGTACGTTTTTAAAATCTGACGATATGGTAATTACCTGCACCAGGTCAAGCTTATCAACACCAAAGCGAACATCGCAGCCGCACTGCAACCAGCAACAATAGCTGAAAGAATATTGCGAATATAAAAAAGAGTTTGAATCTGCATTTTTAATTAATACTCTGTAACGATGCACATTTATTTTATCGAATACTCGAATGGATTGAATTTCTTTTTAAAAATTTATTTTAACGGAAACCTTTTCATGTAATTTAATACTGAATTTTAATTGCTCGTGTGTAACGAATACGAGTTTAATTATTTTTCACCTTTTATTGATTCTCGGAAAAGGAATTAAATTAATTCATAATCATTTGTTTCATGAAAACGAAATATTACTCGCCCTTCACAAAAAAAAACGTTAATAATTTTTTTTATAATTGTGTAGCATCATTTATTTATTTAGCAATCTAACTGACTAAAACATCTGTAATACTAAAATCTAAATATACAAAATTTTAACCATCGTCTTTCCTCAGAACTTAGCATGTTATCTTCAAGCCAAATCAAGCTTCTGTTGCGTAATGTAAAAACGTATTGCAATATTCTTCGAGTAAGTAAAAAAAGAAAAACATCAAAAAACAAGGTTCCGTGCGCTCACCGATGAAGTATATGTCGTTGTTGGCAGCGCGATCGAGAGAAACGGCGATGGGATCCTGCTCGGCGCGTCGCTGGGGCTCGGGCAGTACGCCGGCCGCCGCGAGGCCGGACCTCGGCAGGTCCTCCCCGTCGAGCCACGAGGGCCGCGTCCGCGGCCTCGCGGTGGCCCTCGTCGTCTTAGGCTCCGGGCTGCTCGTCTCCACCTTTTCCTCCTCGTCATCCAACTTCTCCTCCTTCTCGATGACCTCGACCGGGGCGGATGTTTGTGGCTTCTGCTCCACTGCCGGTTCAACAGTCGTTTCTAAAAGATTATTTTAATTTTTACTTCGGAATTCCTTATATTTATTTTTATGTATACGCAATAATTTTTTGTTTCTTGGTTGAAGAGCTAATGATTTTGGCAGTTTTTATTGTTGCAGTCAAATTATGGAAACGTTAAAAAGAAATAAATTTAGGAGCTTGTTTTGTTTTGTCAATAATTATTCATAATTATATAAAAGTCAAAATTTTATAACATTAAAGAGGGAAAAATCTCTTAAAGTAGCTTAATTTTTTTCTGAAACAAAGTGATTTATCGAATGTTTCATTCTTGCACATTATTATGGAGTATAGTATTAAAAAAGGTGCTGCATGTATGAATAATTAATGAACGTGATACCAGTATAAAATATAAAATATTGCCTCCAGAAATTCTCAACACTTTTCTATAAGTATCACGTTAATTGCTATACAAAGATTCCAAGTCATAAAGCCAATTACGTACCTTGTTATTACCCTTTATATAATAATAAAAGTTTATAAAAAAAAAGTAATCGATAATAATTTTACGCAGAAAAGAGAGTCAATTAACTCGTCGGCTCTTAATATAGCAACCTCTACAGAAGTCAAAGAACCGCATGGAAATCAATTTTTTCCCACAATGAATTTTATCGTCGATTTTGATCGACGCGTTTATTAACCGCCGAGAAATTCATCGAATCTCTTTGTGACCGAGGGACGCTCGCGCACAAAACCGAATAAAAAAATTCGTACACTCGAGCGACCTGCTATCCTCTACAAATTGACGCGGATTTATTATAATAATTCATTTATACACGTCTCAAGCAATTTTATAATTTGTTGCCCCTCCTGTGCACATTACAGCTGAACTTGATAAAAATTCGAATCTTCGCATCGTCCCAGGGTCGTCTTTATTATTGCCGATGACTAATGACTTTTTGAGCACCGCGAGACCATGTACGTATGGTGTTATGAAAAACTTGTGTCGTCCTAAAGGCTCTCTGGTATCATCAATTAAACCGATGGCTTTAGTATCCTGCCTCTTTCATGAACTTCAATGTAGCTTCATATATATTGCGGAGGTAATTATCGGAGTTTCTTTATCAACTGGACTTTTTCTGTAATTTACTCTACCTGATAAAAAAAATTTTAATAAATTAAAATATCAAAATTTAATCGATTATTTAAAATTATACTCTACTACTTAACACGTAGAGGGCTTAATTTGAACTCGAAAATTCTGAGAAGTATAATAAGTAGAATGATCAGATCTAATTTTTATTAATAAAATAAAAAATACAATAATTAATTATATATTACTTTTATATAATCAATTGTTAATGTACTTTTTTTTTCAAAGGATTTCTTTTCTTAATAACACCGGCGCCAACAGTACACAATACTGTATTACCCGAAGAAAAGAAATAAATCACAAAACGCAAACATCCGATCCGACAATTACGATCTCTACCGACAAAAACACGGAATCTCAAACGTTTCGCCAGACCAGAATTTTCAATCTCCAAAAAAAGCTCCTTGATTGCCCCACTCAATCTCAGTCACGTCCCCTCGCCAGCTGGTCCCTCCTTATCGAGCCTCGGACAAAGCCACGGCGAAAGAAAAAAAAAAGCGGCGAAGAAGTCCAGCGAGAAAAAAGGTGAGGAGAAAGAAAAAGAAGACGGGCGGACAAAGGATGTTCAAGTTAGCCCCGCCGAATGGGCGGACCCACTCACCAGGGACAAAGGGCCCCTCCTCCTGGTAGTAGCGCGGGTCGTTGGGTCCGACGGCGAAGGGCGGGGGCTCGCCCTCGCGGCTCGGCGGCTGCGGCCTGCCGAACGAGTAGGTGAAGGCCGGCCGCCGACGGTACGCCTCCAGGCGTCGCGCGTTCTCCAGCTGACGCGCCCGCTCCAGCTCCACGCTGCTCCACGGCTCCGGGTAGTCCAACAGCGACAGCGGGTCCCTGCTCTGCTGCATCGGCATCAGTCGTGCCTGCTTAACAGATGATTTTTTTTAGTGAGGTCTGCGATGTGGTGTAGTACATGAAAGCAGCTTCAATTTATAACATATGTATTAACATATTTTTTAGTTTCTGTTATATTACATTGTATGTTATAAATGTTTAATAGAATACTGAAAAATATTTTTTCTTTTTTCAAATCAAAATGCTTGTTAAAGAAGCTAACGCAAGTTAAAACTACTGTATAGCGGTGTACTCTTACATACAATACATTTGAACTCACAATACTTTTCAAATTAAATATAATCTTTCTGATAATTCGCTTTTAAAATAGTTTTTTTTTTCAAAAGTCAATCTTTTCGAAAATTCAATCATACCCAAGTACGAGAGGTGACATTGTAATTCCATTCAGGTAAACAAAAAAAATTCAAAATACGAAGATCTGCATTAATTTGAATTGAAACGAGCCCCGCGACGAAGCGACATTTCAATTAAAGCGACGATTCGCTTCGAAAACCCGAGGTAACGATATTCCGAAATTTGAGAGCTAAATTCGCGAGCCAAATGTTGTCGTCGCCGGGCGACGTTCGATCCCGGCGCGGGGCTCGTTATCACCTCCCTTGTCTGATTAGTGCTCGCCGACTACTGCCAGCTCGCAGCCCGGCTGCTATCGCTGATTGACGTATTCCGACGTGACCGATCGATCGGGTTTGAACGCACTGCATCGTGCTCCCTGGCCGGCGTCCCTTTTCGCAGTTACGCGCGAAATTAACGCTGACTAGATAAACGCGCGTTTTACCGTGGGCTTTTCGCGGCGCGGCTTTATTAATAACGACGCCGTCGTTGTTGTTATGGAAAGCGTCTATTCCGGGGTGTATCGATCGGATGGAACTTTCGTACGCGAATTTTCACGAATATATGCGGCTCCTTTGTGCCGTAGCTGAAAAAGCCTTTGAAAGTAGATCGCTATTGTTATAGACATTTTAATGAATTTGTTAATGAAAGTTTTTTACTTGTGACGAGAAATAGAAAGGCCTTTAATTAAGCGAACAAAGTAGACCGTGCGGTGTCTTCTATCATTTAGTGCCTACACGTTTAAAATAAAAAAGTTTTACCCTCATGTGTGGAGGGAAACATTCTAAAATAAATAGAGTTAATTTTGCCCTGTGCTTTATTTCAAGCGATATTTATTTAAGTGTCTCTCGAAGTAAGGGGTGTTAAATCTATGTTTTATTTAAATCTCGTTAGAACATTTCTAAAAAAATGAAAAACGACCATTTTTTCAAATAAATGGAATTTTTTAGTTTGAAGTATTATCGCAGTTAGAAAATTAAATTTTTTTGGCTTTCTAAAGGGCATGTAAATGCCTTACTTTTGAGAAGAATGGTTGGGGTACTTTGGTCGTTAAAGCAACTTCCATCCTGGCATATGATGCTTTTTCAGTTGCATTGGCAATGCGCCCAGCTGATATTGGAGTTTTTCACGTGTCTGGTGATTTATGTTGCTAAATTCCAGGGGCCGACAGAGGCCGTTTCCCCGCGAATTCAACGGGCAAAACGAAGTGGATATGTGCCAAATAATGTAACACGATTTGATGTTATACGTTTCAGTAGTGGTAAGTGAAATAACATTTTTTACAGCCAGGAAAGATAATCCAGGATATAAAGAATTTTAGGATGCGAATGAAAGTATCGCAATCTTCTGATAAGAAATTATCTTTTAATTAAAAAAACTGTATCACTTGAAAAGCAAAGAGCTACGTAAAAATATCTCTTTTATTTTTTTATTATTCTCATTGACAATAATCCGAAAAAAATTTCCGAGCACAATGGACGCCTGATCTAGTTTGCTTGAATAAAATGTCTTATCATATTTGTCTGTTTCTTCTCGCGCATGTAAAATCCTCTCGGCTCTTATTGAATTTTTTACAGTATTTCTGGTCTGTTACGGACGCTGAAGAATTTTGACATAAAATATTTTTAGAGATGACATATAACGAAGAATAATAAAACTAGAAAAGAAATTTATGAAAAAAAATTCAATTCCGTAAAATATTTGACATACTGCAGACATCTGCGTTAGATAGCTTCCATTTTCATTACAGATTCCACGACTGCACTCAACATTCACGGTAATAAACTTTACTTCCAAAATGTGCTATACACTCTTACTGTTTTGAAATATAGAAATCGAAGAAAAATAGCATGAAATATCGCCCTTAGTAAAATTACTGTTTCATTTATAGTAACATTTAATTTATAATAGCTATTTGTATACTTAAACAGGAATTTTTTCAAAGAGTTACAGTACTTTCTTTCATGTCTGAAATACGTATTATCCCCTAAAAGTTGTGAAAGTTAAACTTTTTCTACTTCAAAATAGAGGACATCTATCATTACATAAGTGTATACTTGAGTTTCAGCTTTACTTATAATTGAACAAGTTAACAAGAAAATTTTACATAATCCGTTCCCTTTCTACAAACATTATACAGTAAATTTTCCTAGATCATTTTCTCAAAATACAATAAGCCACTATGCTTTTTAATTATCTAATTTAAATACAACTGATCCCTTCAAAACAACAGGTCAACAAATGAAATTTGTAAACTTTACAGCGCGAAAATGCTGAAAGATGCGTTTCCAAAGTGCACGCGAAACTTTACGGCGGATAGGTAAGATCCTGTTATTAAATCTTAACTAAACTCGCCGTATTGCATTATAAACTTGGGTGAGAAGTTTTTGATTGCTTGTTCAAAATAATTAATGCCAAAGCATCAATTTTATACGGCCCCACCTTAAACCTTGAGTTAATTTGAAATCGCAAACAGCGTTTCACCTTCGAGATGCTACGATTTACTCTAGAATCAAAAACCGCTATATAAGGTAACGTAAAATTTAATAAAATCACGTTTATGAAATTACTATGATAACAAAAGTTGTCGCTCCATTATTTGCAGAAATAATAAACCTTGACGTAAAATGAAAAAGGTAGTAAAATATGAATAATAGAATGGCAGCATAATAATGCGATACAAGGAGCATAACTAAGTAAACTTTAAGAAATTAAAGTAAAAATTGTTTTCTTTTACCCCCTAAAACGTTAAATTTAACCAGAATTTTTTGTCAATCCTGAACACGAATAAAAATAAATCAGTGATTCTTTTACTGCGATGTACGTATGTACGTATGTACCTAGAACGTATTCTTTATACTCTTTTTTCTCGACCTAACTTGGTACTCCCGAGAAATCACATTTAACCTTGTTAAGAAGAATTCGCTAAGAAGTTGAGGAAAATCCGATCGGAGTTGGAGAAAAAGATGTACAGCGTAAGTAGGCGTTCGTCGGATTTCAGGACTACTATTTCGAAATAAAAAGTTGAATCTTTTCGCGGTGGATTACGAGTTTTATACAATCGCGTTTACGCTTCTTTTACTGCCCTAATTTAAAATTTGAATTTGTTTTAAATGGATGCTACCGTACATTATTTTATTACAATGTGCCATAAAGTTTTTATACGCGTAATCAAGAATTAATTACCCATTTTATTGAAAAATCGTCATTTCTTAATTATTATAATCGTAAAATGATGACCTAATAAAAATAAAATGCAGAAGGGTTTATTTAAAATAGGATTCATTAAAATTAAAACGTTCATTATGCGTGAAATACGAAACGGTATAAACGAATTGTGATTCGATAGACAAAAAATAAAAGATAACCGAATAAAGTAAAGATATTTTGAAAAATATGTTGTAATAGAATTTGTCGATAGCTAGTAGAGAGAATTGGAACGCTGCGAACAAATTGCCCCAATTCTTTTTTACTTATAGTCCAGTAGAATTGTAGAAGAAAAAAGTTCCGAGTTGTTGTTGTTTTTCGTAAGATCGTTGCGATTCAAAGTTTTTTATTACATCGGAGAAAGTTATCGGATCATCGACGTGTAATAAATTTTCTTGCACAAAGCGAGAGAAGGACGTAAAAGTTTTCAAACCGATAAGACGTGATAGTGCGTTTTAAAAAAGCTCAAAACATAAAAATGTGTTCATGCCCCTCTATTTTTATTCAACTATTCGTCAGATTTCGAGTGAATGACTATTTTTAGATGTAAAAGTAAGAACCGTTATTTTTATACGTAACATTAAGTAACGTTAACTATTTGCTGCAAATAAGTCGATTTTTCGTTTAAATATAAATTCGACGGATAAGTTTAAAGACAACTGCGACGCAGTTTTCTTTTATTTTAAAAAAATATAGAATGAACTAGCTAGCTACAGCTATTTCTTTGCCCTCGCATTTATGGTATAGATATACTCCACTTCTACAGTGACGTCACAATCGTATAAGAATTCCGTTTCTCAGTGACGTCAGACAAACTTGATTCTCCGTATTTATCTTAATCTTTCTCAATCCGAAGAGAAAAGTACGACCTATTTCTTTTTAGCATATTAGAGAAATGTCCCAACAAATAAAAATGCTCAAGTGCAAATGCATTTAAATATCTTCTTGAACTCTGTGTACATATCCTTCAAACCGGTGTCTTATCCAAACAGGGATTTAAAAAAAACAGAACCTAAAAAAAATACTTTTTATATTATAATTATAAAGAAAGAGTTTATTAATGTTTGCAGAAAAAAGGTTGTAAATAAAAAAAGAATGACTTACTCCCTTCTGCTTCAGTAATTATCTGCGTTCAAACAAAAAACGAGGAACTCTCTTTTCTTCAACTAAAAATAAATGATAAATTAGGATTTTTTCTTCAAACGAGCAGACGAGCTTTCCTTGAGTAAAAATTTAGCTACCTTTCCTCCAGTAAAACCAAGATACCGTCGCTTCCTCGTCAACCACCCTCATCAAACTTTAAAACTACCCTTAACCCTTCCCTCCCACCCATTCCATCCTTCACCGCAAACAAAAATCATCAATCAACTCACCCTAGCCTCATCCTCTACGGATACTATGTTTGACTCGATACTTGGGCTCACGTGACGTCACGATTCTATGCTATAGAAGATGTTATATACTACCCTTATGTACTACTCTATAGTGACGACACGATCGTAATATATTTTAACATGCGATATCTTCATCGATAAATATTAAATTGAAAAAAGAAAAATATTTTTTCACTTTCATTCCAATTAAGGTGAGGTAAAACGACTCTCATCTTTCAAAATTAGTTTTTTCTTCATTTTAATCTTTCAAATGATTTACCCGGCGGAACATAGATGAAAGTTTGTACAAGAAAATTTTCTGCGGACATTTGTGCAGTATTTAATGCAAATGAAATACAAATCTCTTGCAGAAAAATCCGCAGATCTACTTCCCCCGGCCATACCTTCCCACCTTGTAAATCTAAAAATGTAAAATTATTATAGAAAATGTAAATAGTGACACATTGCAATTGTGAAAAGTCATATTGAATAAGTAAACGACTTTTCAGCTACAATACGTCGCTATTCTCATTTTCAGATTCAGAAAGCAACGAACAAAAAGAACCATCCACCGGTCCAAAACTCACCCTAGCCTCGTCCTCCACGGGGTACTGTTTGACCCGGTGCTTGGGCTCGTACTCGAGGTACGGCAGGAGCCTCTGGCGCTCGAGCTCGCGCACGTACTCGAGGGGATCGGCGTCCTCGCGCTGCAGCGCGTCGATGATGCTGGGCCGCTCGGGCAGGTCGTCCCTGAGCATGCCCCGCTGCTTCTGCCGCGCCAGCTCGAGCAGGTGCTGCTGCCGGCGCCGCCATTGGCGCTCCTCCTGCTCGCGCTCGCGCCTCTCCTCCTCGAGCTCCAGCTGACGCGCCACCTCCAGCTGCTGCCTGATCTGCTGGTGCGACGGCGGCGGCGGCGGCGGCTGCGGCGGCTGCTGCTGGTGCGAGTGGTGCTTAGACGCGTGGCCGCTCGCCTCCAGGAAGCGCACCAGACGCTGCAGGCTCACCTCCGGCGATAACTTTGGCTCTACATCTGCGGGAGAGAGAAGTGGGTGTTAGATGTGGTGTGAAGTTGGGGGAATCCCCCGTAAACATTTTCAAGGTGGTAAAGGATTTTAGCTCGAAAAGAACCCCGATGAAGGCGATTTTAAGCTTTTTAAACTTATGACTTACGTAAATCTCTTTTTTATGTGCTTAAGATCTTTTCTTTAGGAATTTCTTTCTAAAAACTTTTTTTAGACGTGAAAATGGCTGTACATGTAGGACGTCACTTACTTCTCCAATATGTGTTTAAAATATTGACTTTACTTGCTTGTTTTGAAAAATTGAGTTTTTTCTGAAAAGTTCAAATGACTTTAAATTGAATTAGTACTTTAGAGTTAGAATTATTTCAACATAGGTATTCAATTTATCTCGTGCCTTAAGTAATTTAGAAAGGGCTGAGATGAGCTTTTATGATCTGACAGGAAGCTTTTTTATGACCGCAAATTTTTTTTTGCGTATTTTTTTCATTACTATTTTAAGTTGGGTATAATATAGAAGAGCTTTTGAAGATATCTCGCGTGCACACGCGTAATAAATTTTTACAGAGCGGGCCTTTCTTGCGTTAATATAATGAACTGTTTAGACTCATAAATTAATCCAAACAAAACGATTCTATATGGAACGCTTTCTTAACAAATTTTATGCGAAATTAAATATTGGCTGAAAATAAGATTACTTTCAAGAAGTTTTACCTTTTGTGTATGTAGTATATCTAGATTTATCAAAAAATTGTTGTGATTTTATTAAGTTTTACGCATTATTAAAAAAATATCACATAACTCCCTGATACATCTAAACATTTTTAATTAAATGACAACAGCATGAGTGAAATACAAAATTCAAAACTAATGAACTTATATGTACCTTGGCGAAAATAAAAATTTCTGGGTTAATTAATACTGACATTAATATTTGTTCAAACTTTTCTTTACGCTACTGCATTTAATTAAGTACGTTAAAAAGACAAAACAAAAACCCCGCGCGATAAAACACCGACATAATAGTACGCTCCAAAATGCCGTAAAGCAAACTGCGAAACTTTTTTCACGAAAGTTTAAAAAGCGATAAGTTGAAAGCCAAAAAGGAACTTTTTCGAAGCACTCGGTTACCCAATGAAACAAATCAGAAGCCCTTTAAGCGCGCGATAGCAAACTTTTATAAAAGATGAAATACGTGCATAAGAAAAAACTTTGCTCTCATAGCGCACTTTTCACCGGAAATAAAAAGTGGAAGTACCCATCGCGCGCCGTGATTTTCTAGCTACTCCCACGCACACTGGGACGATTTCCCCTCGGAGAAGACGCAATTTTCGCCCCGTCGTAAATGGACAAAGTTTTTTTTTTTTGCGAATCTATACGACGTCGAGGCGAGAAACGCGGCAATAAACGAGAGCTCGATCGTCCCGGCGCGCAAGCTCGAAAAGCTGCTTGGCGATTAGCGGGCTTAAACTAGCATAGGCGCGCCGGAAATGAATCCCCGATCAAATTCTCAACTTTTGTTCATTCCTCCGGCGTCGTGGCTCGGATAAACGCAATCAGAAAAAGAATATTCATTCTTTAGGCGGAATCCGACGCTTTGCCGCGTAGAAAAGTTAGGATAAAGTTTGTGCTTTCGGTGAAAGAACCACCAAACGTGGCCAACATGACTTTGCTAGACTATTAACTATGTTTTTTTTTTAAGTTTGATGAAACATCATACATAAGTTACATATGTAACGTTTAATTTTATTTCAAGGTTCGCTAAATAGAAACTTCATTAACGCGTGCTTAAAAATTACAAAATATAGTAATTCCAAAAGGTGCCCTAAATCAAAGGTAAACTTTAGTAAAAGTTCATACAAATTTGCCCGTTTTTGTTAACTTTTACTTGTAAAAAAAGTTTATAACAAATTCTTGAAAAATCTTTACAAACTTGAGATTAAGATAGAAGTTAAAGGAAAAACGTGTAGGTGGGAATTAATCACACTAGAAAAGAGAATTCCCACGGACCCCCTTGAAATATAAATCAATAAGAAACCTATATAATTGATAGCAACATGCAACATTCCTGAAATATCACTAGTTTTCTCTATCTTCAGACCAATTTTTCTGATGCATTAAAAAAGAAATAATTAAAAAGTGTTTACTACTGAATGTCGGATGAAATCTTGATTTTTCTACTTATTTTAGTACATTTCACCCGAATTGCCAATTAATCTTTTACTTCATTACCTCGAATTAATTTTTCTTTCAATATTCATTGAGTGTACATTTCTCTGAGCTCCTCTATTTGTTAAGTGCGGGCATCCATCTTTCACAGAAATTAATCTCTTCCGAGAAAATTTCCCGTGCCGCAAACAATTAAATTTTTCTCCGTAATTTTCTACGAGCATAATCTCCCCGGGGATAAATGAAAATAAAGCGAAAAAAAGAGAGTAGAGAGAAATCGCGCGTATATACGAAGTAAGTACCGAGCGATTTAAATTCACGCGACTTCGCGCCCGTCTGACCGTACCCTGCCCCTATCTACTTATCATTCATGAATACCGTAGAATTTCAAGGCCGCGTTGCATTTTAATCGAAGGCGATTTTTTTTCATCAAACCGAGCAAACGAAGTTCGAAGCTCGAGGCCGCAATTTTAATGCCTCGATGCGAAGCTCGAGCTTTATGCTCATTCAAATGGAGTTTACTCGCGGAAAAACTTTCGTCGCTTTTGACGAAACGTGACATCCGACGTTTTCGTTCGCTGCCTACGCCGGCACGTGCGACGGCGTGAATAAAAAAAATTACCGAGGTGAAATGTTTAAACCGTGGATTGAAAAGAAATTTTCATTTGTGTGACTTCCTCGTTGGAAAAAATCCATGCTGAAAATTGAACAGAAGATGCGTTTCAGTAGTCCAGAAGTTTAAATTGAAATAGAAAATCTACTACAAGTTTGAAAAATAAGTTTTTTAAGGAAGTCAATCATCGAATGTTAAAATATAGTGTGTAAAAATTCTTGAAAATTTCAGACGGACTCATATGATGAGTCGTTCAGTATAAAGTAAATCTGATCTGGGTCCCTACTAAATTACATCCGAAATTTCCGCTAATGTTTTTGAAAATTTACGAGCCGTAAACATGAATTTTTTTCCTTAAAAGTACTTAAAGAAAATTAATTCTCGCAAAGTGATAAAGAGACGGAGGCAATAAAACGCGCGGCGCTTTTGACGAAGTCGGCAAAATGCTCCTCTCACGACATTAAAATCACGAGAGAGAGCGAGAGAGAGCGAAATAGAAAGAGAGAGAAGGAGGGCACCCTGATTTCCATTAAATCCCCATTTAGTTCTGTCAACTCCATCTGCTTTTCCGGCCGGTGCGCGCCGCGCGATATTACATAAAGGCGGTCGCTCGCTTTGAAGTGCAACGCTCCGCTCGCGTCCGGGGGTAAAAAAAAAAATGAATCGTCCCCCGGCTCCGGGCACGCGAACCAATCGCGCTGCCATTCGAACAGGGTGAATTTCGTTTTTTATTTCCTTTCTTTTTTATTCCGACACTTCCACGGCGCGCTTTTTTTTCGATTAGGTCGAATTTCAGGCGGCGGAATTGCGCACACGCGCTCTCCAAGTAAATTAAGCCCCGCTAGAATCTAATCCGATAATTAGCTTCTTGGAAGGCCGGTGTACAGATGGTGCGCGCTAACGCGCTTACGCGCGCACGTGCAGTGGTAATTTTAATCGAATGAACACCCGACAATATTTATTTGCCCGGAGCTGCGGATATTGATTTGTGAATTATAAGCTGTTTGAATGATTTTGTGTTAAAGTCGATCAATTTATTGCGCGTCTGATTAGTGTGAACTAGATACGAAGCTAGTTCGTATTTCCAATATAATTTAACGGCTCAAAAATTGAATTCAACTAATCATTACCTTATAGGTAATCAGTGCAGATAAATCAGTATGGATAGTAAATCTGCATTGATTTCCTATAAGATAATAATTAGTCGAATTCGGTTTTTGAAGCATTGAAAAGTCAACGCTGATTTAAAAACTTGTTTAATTAAAAAAGTTAATTACCAATTTTCATATTTAAATTGAGCGTCTGCATTTAAATAGAGAAGACTGTGAAAAAAGAAAATAAATTAATATATCTTGGTACAATCTACAATTCGATTTCTACAAATTTGAAAATCAAATTAAGCTTTTTGTTGCTTTAAAATCTCATTGAATAATCACTACATTATCTTATTCTATGTAGAAGATAATTTCAAGATAAGGATCCCTATTTCGGAATGTTTACTGTTCATTGACGCTTACTTTTTATCTCAAAGGATAAATACATTATTTTATTATGGAATATACATGTACGTAATTTCTATTTCTATTCTTAAATCAATGCAACAAAAAAAAATGTCTTTTTTTTATGAAAACATAAAATTGCGATACTGAAATGTCCGAGCGACGCGAATAATAGCAGTAACACCGGTGGACAGTTCTATGCATCGAACTATAAACAATCCGCATTTTTTCTCCTAGATTCAATAAAAGGTGTTGACTTCTATATTTACAAACGGTACAAAGGTTACAGCGGCATTGCGAGCCATATTTCATACTGCAATCGCGCCCGATGCATGTGTCTCCGGGGAATAAAAATTCCCATCTCCATAAAAAGTAATAGAAAAATTTTCCAATCGCTCGATCCGCCTTTTTCCCTTAACGCGAAAAAAAAGTATAAAAAAATCTGCATGCGAGAACTACACGCGTCAATACTGTGCAGCCATAATTTGAAATGTTCTCGCGTTTCGCCCTCCTCGAGAGCTCATCTCGGCGTCTCTCTCTCTCTCCTCTTCGACCCTATATAAAGCTGAAAGCTGCGTTCGGAGGTCACGCCTGGAATAGAGAAGCTGCCGGCGGACCTGACATCTATACACTACGGCAGAAGCCATTTTATACCTAGACCCCTCTTAAATGTAACTTAAATTTAACTAAAACGCAACTTTTTAGGGATAAAGCGCCAGTCTGTTTGTTAGGCCGTTAGCGGGCCTAAACGAAACCCGAAGAAACCATTTAGCAAGTTTAATACAACTTTTTAATGACAAAATCGATTCCTTCAATTCGTGCGTTTATTTTGTTTCGTCGGTCATTAGGACATTAGATTCGTTGGCAACAGCTTTATTCCGGTCGCAACCTAAGCACTTTCGAGGCGCCCGTATGCTCAAAGGACGTTGGAAACGAATTTTTTTTTAAATATCGCTGACGAAGCTGTTTGTTAAGCGAAAAATAGGAGCGAATCGCGAGGCGGTCGTTAAACTCGACCCGAGTGTCCGATTGCAAACGCCTCCGTATAGTCGCGGATGTCGAGGAAATTTTCTGTCCGATTGCGGATTAGGGAAATACGCCGGGACGACCGTTGTGCAACCTTCGATTACACACGTGGCGATTGTGTAACTAATCGATGCTCGGCATTTTTATTAATCTGTTTTAGATGGGAAATTTATATCGTGCTTTGATGTTGTATTAGTTATTGTCATTTTAAATAGCGTAATTTTAATTGGGTATTATATAAATACAAAAGGGAACGTAGATGAAACAAATTCGCGTGTAGTATAACTGTAAGTAATTTGCATTATTATGGCAAAGTCTAGTAAAGTTTTAACGAGTTTCAAATAAATGAATAAATAGGTTAATATTCATGAATTTAGATGCGAAATAAAGCAGCGGTAAAGTCATATTTGCAATCCGCCTACTGCAGAAGGATGAATAAACTCGTCCAAAACCGTCAGCATTTTAATCTCCTTTCCACGTGTTTATAGCAAAATTTCGAAATTTCGTATTTAAATTAAAAATTCTTAAGGAAAATTAATGTTTCATTTTGAATTTGAATTCATAGAAGTTCCAACTACACTTATTTATCCAATTACATTTATCAATGAAGAACACACTATACGATTCTCAATAAGTAATTTATAACAATTTTCTCAGCTTTCATTTCCTCTTTATTATCCCCTTTTATCTCCTCTACTTCCCAACCAATACAGACATCATCTTCTAAAATAAGTTAAAAGACAAACATCAACTCAATTTGCAGGCCGAAAAAATAAAATTTTCCGCGCGACAGATCAAAATCCGCCCACGCGTTTATACTTCGACAGCCCGATAACATCTAATCGATACTTTCGCGCATTAAAAAAAAGGTGGGACAAACAAGTTAATAATTCAAGAGGCGGGCAAACTAATAAAGAGTCCGATTCCCGAAAGAACAAAGTCCGAGGGGCAATCAGCAGCTCGCGGGAGGTACGTCACGGTGTAGATCGATGGTCCGCCCGCGTACTGATAGGTACGCTGGAGCGAAACTTCCCGATGTTTGCCCCCGGCTGTTTCTCCCCCGGCTCAATCGCGGGATAAACAAACAATTATACCGAGTAAAGCGACGACACGGTCCCTCTAAAATCCCCCTGAAAAGGCTGAAAAGCCGAGCTTTGGCATGAATTTTTTTTGGAAGCGAAATAAATAAAAAGTCACTTGATTCGAGTGACGACTAAAATTATAGTAAAATTAGTGGAGGCAAAGGATGTTTATTTAAAAGCGAAAAAAATGAAAAAAAAAACACTCGATTCTATACTGACGACTATAACGATCGAAGGCAAAAGGTCCTTTTACGAGGTGAGAATTTACCTGTAAAATATACGGGGAACATCTCACGATCGTGGAATTAATTGTTTGTCAGACGTCAGATTTTTATAGGAAATCGCTGCAATTTTTACAGAAAATCATTCTAATTTTTTAAGACAAATTCTACGAGATTTCCCTTGTAAAATCATTTTTTAAACATTTTTAAAACGATTTTTCTTCTATGTCATATGTTGTAAATGTTTCAACGAATGTTTATTTTTTACAAAGCTTCCAAAAAAAAATGACCAGTCTGGCTAATGAACCATTTGCAGCAAAATTTCCTTTACACAGATTTTTAACTTTTCCATTATAATTATTATCAAAGTATAATGTATTATCATTTGCATCAGAAACCGTCTCGATCACAGTACAGTTTGGCTCGCTATTTCCACTCAAAATGATAGAAATACACCACCTCTCGCTTTTTTTGCTACTTTTAACGACGGAGATAACATGGGCGGGTATCTCCGCAGGCGCGTTCATTTCCGCGACATACTAATAAAGTCGTATCGCGGAGCGTCGACACGGGGGCTAATGGAACGGGAATTTTGTTAACGCGATAAAGTCGACTGGAGATGGGGAGACACTGTCTATACGGAGGTCGCTGAATTAGTGACGCCAGGATCAATTTGTCATGCCTTCGCGGCATGAACGTCCCGAGGTCGAGCCTGCGTGTGACCATTTACTTCGAGGTATGCACTTTCCGGGAAACAGCTCCAGCGGAGTGCCTTGGATCCATCGGGGACTAATAAGAATAATCGTGTTATTGTCGATTTAAATAATAAATAAGATCAATTTTTGTTTAAGGGAATAATTTAAAGGATAAGGGGTCGGTTAGAAGGGATATCCTGTGCATTGTTTCATAGATTGAAGTTTTTCTTTAATTTTTAATTTTGTAAATGACCACCATTTGTATAGTATAAATAAAATATGCTCCTTGTAAATTGAGAGAATAATAATTTAAAAGGAGTATAAATAAATGAAGAAAAATTAATACTAACCACGTTCTTATAAGCACAAATTTATAGTTTTGAAAAAAAAGACATGCAATAATACGAAAGAAAGATGCAGGCAGTTTCGCAATTATAAACCCCATTGATTGTATTTTAAATTCGTGTAAAATCACTGATAAGATAACCCTGTCAAAGTAAATACTGTATTCGCCAGGACGACCCACTTGAAGCCGCGAAAAAAAAGCTCGCGGACGCGTCGAATCGAAAGGAAAAAAAAACCCGGAGAAGCATGCAATAATTCTTCCCCTGCAGCCAACTGGCGACACCAACAAGTGACTATCCCCCGCAGTGACGCACTCCAACCCCCTCCCCCCTCATCCCGACCTCACCGCCCTCACCTTCAACCCCTCGTCATTCCGCACCAAAAACAAAAAAAGAATCACCACCGAAACGTGCCACGCGCACTCCGAATCACCAAAAAGAAACCGTAAGAGCCAAAGAAACAAAGTCACCCACATTCATAACGACGGGTACCGTCCATAATTCGCGCTCGCTCGCAGCTGACGGTGGCGTTACCTTGATAAAGCTCGAGCTCGGCGTGGGCGACGAGTAGGTGGTGGCCGGCGAGTGCCAGCAGCACGAGCAGCAGTGTCCCGGGCCCCGTGAAGCCGCCGGCCCTCATGGCTCACATAGGCCCCAGGCCCTCGTCGGCAGCCTTCCTCGCGCGGGACACTCTTCTCCGGCGTGATCGTGTACGCTGCTACGTGTGCACAACACACGGCGGGTCGTCGTCTCGGTCACGGCGCTGCGCCAACAGCCAGGCCCGCCAGTAGCGCGTCCTCCATTGACGGGGATCGCAGGCGCAGCGAGCTTGCGCGCCAACGCGCGGGCGCCGATACCAGCGCCCCCGAGCGGCCGCGGCGGGGAAGGAGGGTGCGGGTCGCCCTCCTCCTCCTCCTCCTCCTCCGCGTGGAATCAATAACGGCCGAGGAGCGGCCTCGGCGGTGGTGGTGGTGAGGAGAGCCCAGGTGGCGGAGCCGCGTGGGTGACCGAGCGCACGAGGAGAGAGGACCGCGAGGTGCTGTTGACGCAAGGAGAGAGGACTGTTAGGCGGGCTTCGACTTTCTAAATCCTGTTGTTTAACGGGGGATTTTTTTTTTTTATTTGAAAGGGTATTTTTTTCGGATGTTATTTTAGCGAAGGATGGATGTTTTGCAAAGAGAGGGTTTGTAGGAGGGAATTATTTTTCTGGATGAAATATGATTACATTTTTTGTGTTATTGTTATACTTAAAAAGTTTTATGTTTTTATATAATGAACAAATGTTTTACATAATTTGGAAAACAAGTTATGAAAGCTTCTTTTAAAAAAATGTCCTTTTTACAGCGAGATTAAATAAATGTAGTATTTATTTATTAAATAAATAAAATAATTAACTTAAATTAATAATTAAAGAAGATATTTACAAATATTTTTAATGTGTAATTAATTTTAAATTTAAAATGCTCTAAAAACACTTTAATTATCTAAATTTATCTATAAAGCTTATCGCAAGTACAATTTTTAAAAATAATATATTATCATTGTATTTGAAATAAAATTAAAAAAAAAGAGAAATACTCTTATATATTATAATAAATCCTTTTACAAAACCTTCTTTTTCTCGAGACTGAATTTTTTATTATAAATATAAAGGTAACATTTAAATGCAAACAAAAAATTTCTCCAAAATATCATTAAAAAGTATTATCTCTCTAATTAAGACAATAAAAACAATAACACTTAATACTTCTTTCCGTAATAAATTTACAACAAATCCCTTAAAACCCTCTCTCTCGAAAAGCCGTCAATTTTTCATCGACTACATGCAAGCAAACAAGATAAGAAGACAATATGCATCTCCACCAGCTTTAATGAAAAAAAAGGCTCCCCCTGCCCCTTGAAAATTCCCTCACGTAGCGCAGTATTAGAAAAGTCGCTCCTCTCTCTTCTGCAAAGCTAAAAAATCAATTTGCACGCCGTCATCCGAAAGCTCGTCGCGTGACGCACAATTTCCGCGCCTCGGCGCGGCTCTTTTATTTCGCGCGCAGCCTCCGCCGCTGCTCCTCGATTATCGATGCGTGCATCCCCCGGCACTCTACACCTATACACTGCGCCCGTAAAAGGTCTACTACGGATTCGCAGAGCTTATCGCTCACTTGGCGGAACTATATTTCGAAAGGCCGTATCTTCCCTCTTTATTACCGCGCGATTTTCGCTTTAATCGAATTTGCGAAGCGCGCGGATTTTACGGATTCTAGTTGTGCGGGTACTTGTCTGTGTAAGAACTACTTTTGCTGGATTGGGGTGAATCTCTCTTTTTTTTGGTTCCTTGACCCCCGTGCGCTTTATCCGCGTTGGGGATGAGGCGACGATTCTCGGCTGAATGGAGACGTAAAATGATAAGACAACGCGGATGACTATAGCGCGGAGGGTGAACCGCGCCGGATTTTATCGCAGTGTAGTAATTAGGGGATATTTGCTTAAGGATATTAGGGAGAGTTTTTAATTTTATCGGCGGCGGAGGTTCTTCAACTTTAAATTTTTTTTTAAGCTTTTTTAAAAACAAATAAAGCTTTAATTACACATTCACGCATTTACACTAAACTCTAAACTAATAATTGCTTGTTTTATTTTTTTATTCTCAATAACACATTAGAAGGAAAGCGGCTTTGCCCTTCAATTAAAATTCCATCAGGCAATACATTATAACGTCATTTGGAAATTTCGCGAGCGAATTGCGCACGAGCTTACAGTTTCGTCTCTTCGGATCTGCGAAAGACAGCGATGGACGAGAAATAATTTTTATGCAGCTGTCTCTTCTTTTTTTTGTGTTTTACTTAAATTAATTTATTATTGCTCCGCCTCAATTAGTACGCGAACGAACGTAGCAGCTGAAATTCTAAAATCAGAGGAGTTACCAGCGTTTTATCGTAATGATGGTTACGTGGCCTTGTGCTTGCAATCGCGCCGTTGATTCATTAAAAAAAAGTGCTTGTATTTCGTTGTGAGATTATCAGAAGCGCAAATTAGTCCAGTTTTACGGAAACCGCGAGTATTTATTTTAATTTTATAATTAGTTCAGTAACCTTTCAATTATTCATTAGCGTTTTTAACAAAAAAAGCTGCACGTCTAATTATACGAGTTAAACAGTAAAATTCATTTTAGAACAGTTTTAATAATTATTTTTGACAATTATTATATGTAATGATTTAAAAGTGTTTGGCAATTGCATTTATACCCAACATCAATAAACCATTCAATGCGAGGACAAAAAAGATTGTTAATTTTAATTAAAAACGTCACTCAATTAAAATCTGATTTATACCCTTCCACTCAAACGCATCCCGCACAAAACAATAACATTTATCACACTCGCGAAAAAATAAATAAAACACAACAAGCACAGCAATACTTCAATTAGAAAAAAGAAATTAAACAAACAATCGCAAGAAGAAAGCAATTTAAAGCGCGCAACAATCCGTCGCTTTAATCGCAAGCTCGCGCGTCGATTATTCACGGCTAAGGAGCCCGCGCGCGCGCGGCTTTGATGGAATTCAGCAAACAAGTCGTTCCGCGCGCGGGGGTCCGCGAGGAGTTGGGAGTTCGCGAATCCGCGGCACCCGGGGAGGCCGGGCTAATGAAGCTGCCAGACCGTAACTCATTTTAATGGGAACCGCTCCGCCGGAATAATTGCGCCTCGCCTTATCGCGGCCGAACATCGCCCCGACCCCTTTCGCCCCGAGTGTCGCCCTCGTGCTCTCTTCCGCGTTCGACCGTCCTATTTCTTCGCCCCCCGGTGTACGTATGTGTATATAAGAAGGTTCTTTCTTTTTTTTAAGGATGATGAGTTGGGCAAAGAAAGAAAATGTAAATTGAAGGATTTCTAAAGGAAATGTAATTATTATTTGCGAACAGTGTTTTTCGCGGAAGTAAATTACGGTACGTCGTGCAGTGTAGAAAAGTGAAAAATCCGAGGGTAAATTTAGTTTTAAAAATATGTTGCCAAGAGAACAGAAGTAAGTTTTAAATTGTAAATTAGAAATAAAATAAAAAGAGTGCAAAAGTAGGAGATAAGATTTTGTCATTTTCAAATTTATCTAAAAATCGAAAAAAAATTTAGAAATTTTAAGTGGTCTCATGAATGTTCATTAAAACTTGTATGTGCAAAATTTTAAGTATATATCCGCAGTATTTACTGTTTTGAAAATGTAAAACGGAATCAAAATCTGTACATACAAAGAACTTTTTATACTCGAGCTTAAATACACATACATTTTAGATCTACAGTCGAACTTTAAAGTAGTTCATTTTTTTCTGGAATGTAATGACTTGGATTTTCCACTTTTTTTTGAGTTAATTACAATATCGAAAAATCGTTGAAAATAATTTTTAATAAATTTTACGTAACAACGAGGTATCCGCCATTCATGCGAGGCACAAGGTAATTACCCACGTGAATGACCGCGTGGCTTGAATGAATCGATCCACTAAACTAACGCTGTAGGATATTGTAGAAACGCGGAAAGCAAGGCCCGCGCGATAATATTTATTCGAGCCGACAGTAACAGAGCAGGCATGTAATTGCACCGTATCGATCGCCTATAGCGACTTTTCTAATCAGCCACGTGTCCAAAACATAAACCATTATTGAAAAGAAAGAAGCAAATAAACAGAAGATAAAAATAAACTACGTCAAACGTCCACCGCAGATCACCACCAATAAATTATTATAACAAAAAAACTCACTACCGCGATTGGCGATAGAAAAATAAATTAATAAAGAGAAAACACAAGCTGAGTGTCGGATTATCTGGAGCACATCGCGGATTTTCGATCGCAGCGAGGAGGCCGCGGGTCGCGCGCTCGCGACGGACTACTTTATATGCATCGCGCGGGCCGCCGAGGTGCCGTGGCTTATCGGCAGGATGGGACACGTCGACGTAACGGAACTAATTAGCCGTCCGATAGCACGAAAAAAAATCCGGCTTTTATACACGTAAATACGTACGCGCGCTTCCGCGCGGGAGAGCCCGCCGAAGGCCTATCGCCGACGCGCGGCCTTTTTCTACTTAAGTAGAGCGACGCCGGGTACGGTCGGACGGACGACGCGGAGCAGCGGGTTTTTACATTGCCTTCGCCCCGAAAATGCGGGAAGTAAAATTCTGTGACTGAACAGGCAAATGGTGCGAATTTAAAATTACATTGTTTTTGCGTTTTTAAATTATTTGAATTTTTAATTTTTTAAGGCGTTAAAATATATCAGATATAATTTTAGATGTTTTACAATTAATCAACTAATATGAAGACAAATAATATAGTAGCACTAATTAAACGTATAGCCAGATTTTCATAAGATGGTGAAATAAACTATTTATAAAAGTTTAGTGTTGTTTAACTAATTACAAATCAAAATATATCATCTTGTAATAATAAATGAAATCTTGCACTTACCGTAAAACCATTGTAAAAGTTCTTTTTTCCGTTTCTTGAATCTTCAATAGTAAAGAACGCAATAAAAATCTACATGAATATGGCTCTAGTAAATTTGAATAATTTAAATTGAAATGCAGTTTTGCATCTCTAAACTAAGAAACGAAATAAAGTAATATAAAGATTAAAAAAAAAATTATAGTATCCTGCGCAAATTTGATAAATAAAAATTGTTACAATATTGCATAGTTGTCTCTTTTCATCGCTCTTCACAAAATTAAATTTTACCCACTGGGGAAAGTGACAAAGGGTAATAAAAATGAAAAAAATAAAAAACATTCTGTTTATCAAATTTATTTACAATGCCAGAAGGAAAAGGAGTACTCTCGCAAATGATAAAGAAGAACGAACGAATAAAAATGCAACGCCATGAAACATTATAGGTACAAAACAAGGAATAAATAAAAAAAACGAGAGAAGAAGGGATAAAAGTACAGTCCGAACGAGAACGTCGATAAAACGCCTTTGAGGCTTTTGTCTTCCCTCTGATCCAATATTCCGAAATCGCTAACACGTTATTACATCGACTATATTAATACTTTAAAACTTACTTAGGGAATGTACACTTTTTTTCAATATACCTTTTGCACAAATCCGAACTCTTTTTACTTCAACCCTTAAAGGACACACCACCGAAAAATACACACTGGGATTTCACTGATCCTATAGATCAAAAGATCCGTCGGATCAGAACTAAAGGATATTTTAAAAATTTTCCATGTGGTCACAGCGACCCCGGGTGTCCTTTAAGGGTTAGTCCTTCCCACCTCCGCTGCGAGGCAAGCGGGGCTCAAAATCTCACCACTCAACTCGAGTACACGTTAGAAATGCTCCTTTTTCTGCGGGAGTACAAGTTTTCAGAAGGGTGGGGGCGTTATTTTACGATAAGTCAGACAATACATAGCAGTCTCAAATAAATTATTGCAATCGTCTATAATCTCTATTACGTGTGTACGGCGCTTTTGCCTTCTTTTTGTTTCATACCATGTCCCTCGTGAGCGAATCACTCTACAGGCGTCGCCTCGCCTTCCTATTTACGAAAAAATTCGCTCTACTCCGAGGAGGAAACAAAATGCAAGCTCATAGTGCTAAGACGAAGACGTTCGATGTGAACCAAGCGAAGGCGAGCAGGTATAATGTAGAACATTGCGGATTTTATTTTCATTTTTTTGAGACAATGCGTGATTCTCGCTCCTCCTTTTCCGTCGATGGAGCTTCTACATCGTTGTTATGCTTTGGATTTGCAGCGGAATTTCGGAAGTCATAGACGCAAACGTATGCAAAAATTTTCCGCTGGTGAATCTGCGCGCAATTGCGAAGGGTACAAAAGTATAATCAATCGAGAAAAATAAAAGAGAATCCATAAGCGAAGGTATAATGCGATTTAAATTAGCGACTTCTAAAAGTAGTTAACGTGATGTTACGTATTTTGTTTGCACTCCATTAAATACAACATTTACAGATGTAAATTGACTATATCGTTTAATAAAATTTTTATCCTACGGATTATTTGTAAATTTTTTAAAAAAGCCAACAAGTAATCTATAGAATAAAATTTTTTTTTCTCTTATTGCTTTCTTATCATCATTCGCATTTTTTTAAACGGTGCCCAATTACACTTTCAGTCATAATCAAAAAACGTCTGTAGTTTTTATCCTTCACATATTACAATTCAAATTAATACAACAGTGAGAGAATGAAATAATACAATTCGTACAAAGTATGTCTAAAAGCGCATTTTTTCGAAATACAAAAAAGGCAAATAAATTAGTCGAATCTACGCTAAAACGATGGAACGTGATCGTGAAAGGATTCAGTTCAATTGTTTCAATCCGATATTTCGCCGTGGCGTCAAATAAAAAAAAAATAAACTAATGGAATAGCAACGCGTGACTCGCCGATGAAAAAAAAGCAGCTTTACAAAAATTCTCGCTTTTTTTCACTCGTTAAATCTAACGTACAATATTGTATTGGCACGCGCGTAATATTTAATAATCCACTGTAATCGTAATAATAATTAATTAATAATTCGTAAATATTCAGTTATAATTACAAAGGTGTGATTCTCTTATCGTCAAAATCGCTCCACTTACAGTTTAAAACTCTGTTCCACTCTCTGACGTTATCTTTTTTCTTTAACTCTACAACTACTTCTCTTCTATATATCTTCAATAATATATATAATATAATCTCTTTTGATCTACTCGGACACGTTTCATTGTTTACTTTATTATATTTTATTTAAACTTTTATATATACCATAGATTTTTTTTAATTTGCAAGTTCGTCCTCCCGTCGTCCGCTTTATTCGAACGCGGCGTCCGAGAAAATTTGGGAATTGTATTGTATTCACAAAATTATAATTACACAATATACGGCATACTTAATTATATACACACGTTTAGGTACACCTTCCCTTATTTTTTATTACTTCTCTCGCTTCGCTATTTAAATTAAGTGTGTATAATATATATATCTTTTCTTTAGACGAGTATTACATTATAGACAGGGTTTCGCCGTAAACATCACGATAAATTTAGCCGGGGAGTTTGGAGAGAGAGAAATAGTCGTCTTGTACATTCACGTGGTTTCACTTTTATTTTTCAGCGCCCCGATCCGCTGATAAAGCTGCGGCACCGTCGCGTCGCCGGGATTTATGTTTATCTCCTAGGACGAACTTTTGTCGCGAGCTTAGCGCGCGAAAAGCACCTTCTCGCCGTTATCCATTCACGTCGCTTCTCCAGAACCATTGGAGGTTTTACAAATTACGAGCTTTAATTGTTTACAATTACATTTTTCTCTTTTTATTTTTATCTTTTGAAAGCTTATAGACAATTTTTTAGTTCAACAAATTTTTGGCGGAATGGTAATTTTCGTCGCTCAATCCTGCGGGTTTCATTGTAATATCAATAAATTGTTATTAGGCGTTCGCTTATCCTTTTCTTTTTATCGCAGCGCGTCAACGTCGGCTTGAATAAAAGCGCGACTCGTTCGCGAATCGACTTCTACCTCTAAACGTTTGTCGCTTGAACACTTACAATTTTTTTTCTCTTTGTTTAATATCTTACGTTTTTATGTTAGACACTATAAGTAAATCGATGACACAGCGAATTTTTTTTTTATTATTTTTTCTTTTTTTTGCGAAGTGCGAACTATAGTATAGTCATCGGGAGAAGGAAGAAACTTTTGTGTCTTTTTTTAGGGCTCTCGATCGATCGAGTTGAAGTTTCACCGTACGCTAAAAATCTAAAAATAACAAATACTTTAACAAATTTATTTATAGATTAAATTTTTCGATGCTTATGTTTTTAAGTATAATAAATAATTTTTGACACGTATAAACTACAACTTAAATTAAAATTTAGTATGCTTACAATGTAATTTTACGTTTATAATAATCTCGTTGTGATTAAACAATAACTACAATAATATAACACGATAATATTTTATCTCCGAAGAAAACTAAATAATATAAATTTTGTCCGCCATGTAATGAAACTTCAACCCTGAGAAACACTAGAGAGCATACTATTAACTTTTCTTTTTGTGTTTAATCTGTATAATGAACCTCTAAAATGCAAGTTAGGCAACAGTTGTATAGTACGAGAACGTAGCGCGGAAGGCAAAAATGCTTAGGCCCCGTAAGAAGCATGTGAGAACGACGGTGAAAAATACAGTGTGCTTTCATAAATATTTGGAGCTTTTCTCTCTTATTACTTTATATGGAACAGACATGGGCATTTTTTTCAATTGTGTACATACTTAATTTATAAAGTTCCTTAAGCATAAGTAATTAAATAACGCTTTACCGGTTTATCTGTTGTTATCACTGACGAAATTTGTAAGTAAATAATTAATTAATCAGTTGAAATTTTATACGTTTAAATTAATACAGTGTTATCGATGATGACATGGGATGCGGCGCATCGTAAAAATACTGAACACATGGTTTTAATATTAAAAAGTAATGAATGTAGATGCGTAGAAAAATATCTTTTGATATGTTCCTTATCAAGCGATTGCTTTTGAACTATTACGTCCCCGATGACCACGCGGTGAGAACATAAAATACCTTGCACTTCGTACGTAAAGAAATATAGTTTACAAATTTTTTTCCATACAAAACTAAAAATAGTTAAATAGATCTTTTATAATTCCTTTATTAGTATGATCCCACTTACCAATTTAAATAATGAATGCCGTTGAAACGAAAATATATGCATTTTTTTAATAATAAGATAGAAATTTTTAACCTATTACTATAGATATTGGAAATTGACTCGTTCTCTTTTTTTATACTAAGACGTTTTTCTAAATTAATCGTTCCATCACGAGTATGCAAAAATTAGTTCTTCTTGTACATACAAAAAATAGATTATCGAACTATTCGCTAGTCGATAATATCCATTTCTGACTAAAATTGCTACTGTAAGTAATAAGCGCTGCAGTAAGAGAAGTCATTCGAGCGTGCAATTGGACACAAATTTCATATTAGTTCATGAAGTGTAAACTGATTATTTAAATGGAATAAGAATCGAGATGCTGGCAGTCTATTTAAATTGTAAAAGATGATTTTACATTTTAATAGGATACCAAACTGAAGCCCAAAACGTTTAAATTATATGATAGTAAAGTAAACTATATAAATAATTTTGCAATGAGCACATGAAAAATTCGGTAATTTTGCCAGTAATCTTCATAAGAGCACAACACAGTGACGCTATTGGAAAATTTGTGTAAACTACACTCTCGAATGATCCCTGTGCGTAACAAGCTCTGCCCATGTCTGTCGAACTGCGCTACAACAGCCTCCCTTACCTCGACTAAATCAAATCTTTCGCTTACTTACGTACAATATCCTTAGAAAGATTGTTTCATTAAAATGTGATTTACAGCTTTACAAACGTCAGCGAAAATTTTCCAAGCCATTTCCTTTACAATAATACCAATGCAGTCGTCCCGAGTCAACATTTTTCAAATGATCGCGAGAGCCACGAACAATTTCGACGTAACGATTTTTTTCACGCGTTTTACAACCTCGTGTACCGTTTTTTTTTATTTTACTTTTTATGGAAATTTTTTCGATACAAAAATAATTGTTATGATCGATCGTACGCAGCTAATGTAGCAAAAATTGCGTCTGCACCTCATCTTTTTTTTCAGTACTTATTCTGGACTAAGAATTTGTTTCTTGTACTTTTTTTTAAGCCTTAATGGATCTTTCCGGCCATTCGCGATGGATCGCCAGGGTTTTCCTCGCGAACGCCCGAGAGAATGATCCCGCGCACTCGTAATTGCATTCGAGAAAGTACAAAAATTGGTGTTTCTTAGTACAGCTGTAAATGCAACGACCTTTACATTTTTGGTGTACTTATACACATTACAAAATCATGAATTTGAAGCTTTTACACTGGTTACATCAATTTCATCGATTTTTACGCTAAGAAAAAAAAGATCGTAAACTGGAATTTTAACAAAACAATATAATGGTTTTCTTAACATGAATTATTCTACTGCAATGAAATATACAAAGTCTTGACTTTCATTATACTACGACATTTCATTACAAACGATTCGTGTTAAGAAAGCTTTGGAGGCAAACTGGATATTGAGCTTACATAAAAAAATCGAAGACTTGACCCTTAACTTTACATACTTCCAAAATAAATGCATGGTTAAAATATTTATCTAGTCGCTGAAGACTACGGCGATTAATAAAACGGATTGATCACCGTAAATACACAAAATGCTCCGCGAATCCGACAACAAGTATATTGCTAAACGATAATGGATGACGCGACTTTGGGGTTATGTCATACAAGCTCCAAAAACACCAATAAATAAAAAAAAAGTCGACGCTCCTCTTCCAAAAGCAACGTCGCTTTCCCTCTTCTACAACAATTATCGTTAAACGCGGCCGTCGCAAAACACGACGCGCCGCCGAGTATTCTGAGGTCAGCGTTCAAAAAACGGCGAGTTGCGCGTCACCCGCCGCTAGAGGGCGTCCTCGGTCTCACAACTCGCAAGCGGTTTTTCGTCGCTTTCTTACATACTTAACGAACTAAAAAAAAAACAGAAAAAAGATGATAATTAATGGGACTGCTGTCGTGGAGTGAAGGGGTTGGCGCCTACTTGAGGTCGAACCCAAGCTCGGGGCTGTCGAGGGTGAAGGGCTTGAGGTTCTCGACGACGGGCGTCTGGTCTGGGTCCTGCACCTTTATGCGTATCTTGTTGGTCTCGAGGGAGCGCGGCAGGGTCCTCGGCAGCTCGTGCTGGTGGTCCTTGCTGTTGGGCGGCCCGTACGGCACGTAGATCCTGACGACGTCCGGGCTGGGCTGGTGGGAGCTCGGCCGCGGCGTCGGCAGGCCACCGCTGCCGGAGCTGCCGACGCTCACGTTGGACTGGGTGTCGAGGCTGTTGTCGAGGGCCTGGCTGCGCGTCGCGGAGCTGAAGACCGACAGGTCGGCCGTCGAGGTGACCGAGGTGTCGGCGAGGGAGCGACGCGAGCCGTGCGGCGAGACGCAGCAGCCGTCCGCCAGGCTCGGGTCGAAGGAGAACTTGCTTCCTGCGCATACACCAGGCATAGACATGCATCTTTTCTTTTTCATTTCAGAGAAATCTTTCATTTTTTGTTTTATTTTTTATGGTTTTTTTCTCGGGATTTCTTAGAGCTTTTTCGGCCGATTCAAAAGTAAATTGTAAAAAATAATTTAAAAAAAAAGTATAATTAAAAAAGCATGTTGTATCGTGTAGAATTTGAAAAAAAATTAAAAAGAAAAGTAATGTTTTGCTCTAAGAAATTGGAGAAAAAATATTCTAACTTTATAATAATAATAATAGAATTCATCGTATTTGAATAAAGTAACAAACATGCGGAAAATATTATTGACACATTCAATAGTTTTAAAAAGCTTGGAATAATTCTTGTCAAAAGTATTAATGTAATTATAAATAGAATGTCACATATTATACATTATAGCATTTTATGTATATACGTGTTAAATTGTATTCATGTTTTTTGTAAAGCTGATTTAAGTGTGCATTTATATAAAAAGCTCCCAATTTAGAAATTCATAAAATCAATACATTTTTAATATTTTTACATAGATTCGAAAAAATTTAATTAAAATCTTTAATCATCTATTTGATTTGTTTTTCAAATTTATGCAATATTTTCATTGTAAAAGTTGATTTTATTTATTATTTCCTATTGATTTTAATCTTCAAATTTATACATGATATTACGTACTAAAAAATATAAACAAATGTATTCAATACTTAAATAAGCAATAAAAAATAAATGTAATTCTTTTCTAAAACATAAAAAATTACTACTATCTAATCAACGAATTAAGTAACAATTAAAAATACATTATTTTCCATTGTTTTACTATTGTATAATTACATTAAATACCAGTAATAAAGGAGACTTCAAAAAGCAGACATGTACTTTCAGCTCCAAAATAAAGTCACTTGGGAAGTGAACTAAAATTATCTCCGAATGAAAATAATTATTGAATCACACACGTCCATGCATGAAGAAGGGAAGCAAGTTCAGTCCTTATTACGAAAAAACGAGGAATGTTGTACTATTATTGTAAAGTTAGTATAAGAGGTTATAAACATTAAGGGTACACAAGCATTATTTATCGTGTAATAGGGATTACTATAATTTGTCCTCCTCAAAATATTAATTCACCACACACATATTCACCACTTATTAGTAAATTTTGAAAATATTAATTCAAATTGGATTAAACAGTTATTGTTTAAAATAATTAGGATTAAATTTCGATGACGTAACATTTGCATGACATTAAAATAATTTAATTTCGTGCAGTGAAATATGAAGTGATTTAAAGTCTACTAAAAAACGCAATCCCCTTAATATTTATGTACGAGTTAATGTGTTTAATTCACGAAAGAAATCGTCAATGTATTCGTTTTTTTCCTAAATGTTTTATTACATTGCCCATAATATAAGTTATAAAAATATACAAATTAATTCCACATAAACACACATACTACAATATCGACTTTTATCAAATTGCAATATTGAACATTCTTTTCCACATTAAATTAACGACAATAAACTAATGAAAAAAAAACTAAGAAAACAAACATTCCTTCTCTTTTTTTAAATAGTCACAGATGTTTTTTATTTTCATCTAAACAACTAAACGAAAATGCGATCTAATTGCTAAACCGGCTCTATGAGAATACCGATGCACGTCCGTATAACGACACGGTGGTAATGTTAAAGTCGGTCGGTGTCCCTTCGTCCTTTACGTCGCACGCTCCAAAGGCACTAAATATCATCCGTATGTCAAAATAAAGATTCTTTATGTAATATATATATTAATTGCTGAGTATTTGTAACGCTTCGAGTCACTCGCGTAGATCTATCCTCTAGTAAAAAAGTATCGAGTCTTACAAAGAAAAGAATCAAGCACGTAAGTGCTTAAATTTGTACGTATATGTATTCCCGACTGCAAAAGACATTGTGCATGAATCACAAGAGATCACGTGTGAACCTTGACTCTGACCAATCGTTCATAATCTTCGTAAACTTTTCAGAAGACTTTAAGAGAGGCAATTAAGATTTAAAAACAAATTTTTCAAAATTTCATGCTACCAATGACTAATAACACAATTTTCAAAAATGACAATCAACTTTGTAACACGTTACAAAAGCTTTCTTAAAATTTCTCAAATTATAAGAATCTCTAGTGATTGCTAAAGTTACACGTTGAATCTCTGACGAAATTCAGCTACTTGTGCGCATAAAAAAATGCAACAAATCAAGACGATCGCGGGGAGAGAAAAACGAAAAAAATATTTATTTTCGTTTTTTGAGAATCTTCAGAGCCGAGTGTTATAGATAAGAATGACATTAATGTTCGAGTCAATGCGGTTACTATCACATACTAGTTCCTTGCCGTTCGTGTTATCAGCGTTATTAGTAGTAGTAGTAGCAGTAGTAGTGGTAGTAGTAATGATGCTAGTGGTAGCGGTAGTGCTAACAATGTCGGTTGTATGTGTTTCGGTTTCGTGGTCATTGGCGAGGAGAGACTCACCGCCGAGGCTGTTGTTGCCGACGCAATTGTTCGCCAGTGCCAGTTCCGTGGGCGTCGCGCTGTTCTCGCGGCCCTCCTCCTCGATCACGACGGTCTGCCGTCGCTGGACCACCGCCTCGCGCATCATCTGCTGCGCCTCAGAGAACTCGTCTGCCCTTCTGCCCACCTGTAGGAAGCACATTTTATGTTTAAATACTTTTTCTATTATAATCATTCGGAAAATGATCTTTTTATGTATGAAAATGATTCATTGAAATGAAATGATTTTAACAGTCATAATGTTATTTTTATCCGCCATGAACTCTTGAAAATTCTTCAAAACTAATATTTAACAATCTTTTGTTTAATTATTATTTTGATATAATTGAGGCTTGTATACTGTTAACTTCCTTTTTATAAATAACTGTAGAACCTACTTACTAAGTTTCAACGTCCGATAATTAAAAAGTTTTACAATAACATCTTCACTAGATTTTGCTGAAAAGTTTATTTTATAGAATTTTTCTGGAAACGCGAACATTAAAATCGCATAAGCACCTTGCTAGTGAAAGAAGGTTCTTTGAAAGTGCCGAACGGTTGCTGTGGTAGCTCATGCGGAAGCGGTGGACCGGGATAATCGAGCTTAGCGCGCTTGAGTTCATCCATGCTGCGTTCAACGGTGCTGATGACCGTATCGTCGTCGTAGCCGAAATCCTTCTCCAGTTTTATCTGCAGGTAATTGCAGAACTCGTCGAGGCTCTCCATCGTCATCAACTGGCGCTTGTGCATCTTCATCACCGTGTACGCTATTGCGGGCAATACCCGGTCGCCGTCCATCAGGAATATGTCCCATATGCGAAGACCGAGACTGACTGGTGTCTGTCGAGGATTTACGTAGCATTTTAAATATGTGAACCAAGATAGTGCACAAGAGCTATTTTGTGTGCTGCACGAGTTTTACTTACTCTTTCTTGAAATACGACGAAAAACCATTTTAGCGCGTAGAGTATGGAGTCACAGCCACACTTGTCCAATTTTCGCTTCAGTTTCGGAAGGAACTTATTCATTATTTTGTCATGGTGCTCTATGAAGCGATTTAACTTTGGAAAACCATCGACATAAAATCCTAAAAGTATTTTAAAAATTTTATCAACTTGCTTTATTTAAGGGTTACATGTTTTGAGTTTTTGTGAGTTATGTGAAACTTACCATGCATACTGTATTTTTTGTCTGTAAGTAGAACAGACAGTCCCCAAAATGCTTCTTCTTCATCCATATATAACAAGAGCAATCCAGCTAATACAGACATGCCTTGGCAATAACCAACTTCCATATTGTACATACTATAGGCTGCCAAGACATAGAACATGGATCTTTGTTTAAGACTATACCTCTCCCTGTTAAAAATTTAGATAGTAAGTAATTTAATTAAATCATAAATCAATTATTTTATTTATAGCTCTATTTTGTTTAAAACATAATAAAACTCATTGTACTATTAATCAATAGTTTACCTATAATTAATGTGATCTCTATATTGTCTAGCCACATCGGCATCGATTTGTCTAATTTCAGTAGACCACTGACGGGCAAGAGCCAGCATTTCTGCATATTTGCCAGCTTGTTCAGTTTTTAACTTCTTAATATCTAAGAGAAGAATCCAAGCTTCACCGCGATACCTGTCTGGTATTCCTTTATATATTCTACGTCTCAATTTTTCTTTAGTAGCTGGAGCCTTCCAACTTTTTATCATTTTCTGCCATTTTTTTAATCTCTCCATTTCAATGTGATGGGATTTAATTTCATTCGGGTCCTTTTTCTGTGGTAACCGTTTATCACTGGTAACAAAAATTATTTTATTAATGATTTTCTGGCTATAATAATTTGTTCTTTGATATTAGTAATGTACATACTGTATGAATCCATATCTGTCTGTGGTGTGATAGACCTCGTAGGCAGGATCCTCCCAAGGATCAATCTCTGCTCCATTTTCTCTACCACGGTCATAGCAGCTGAATATTCTATCCCGTTCTGCAGCAGACCGTTTTATTAACTCTTCCTCGTTCATTCCACGCTAGAGTAGGTATTAGTAGCCAGGCTTGAATGCATGCCGTTTTGTTAGTAATCACCTTGTCGATGTCTCTGATAAAGCAGCACCATCTAAACAAAAAGAAATCTTTTGTTAGTTTGGAAAAGAGTATGCAAGTATGTTCTGTTTCATAATGCAGTTACTTTAAATCTATGATTTTGAACAAACATTTTCACAAAGATGTACAAAATATTTTTTAAACAACTAGTTTGCTTTTTCTTTTCCTGATATATTGAGGAAAGAGTTTTCATGCAAAATATAAGTAAATTACTCACTTGTAAATTAGTTAGTTACATGACAAGTATATTATAATTTCTGTACTTATTGTCTCGTTATTCATTATTGATTTAAATATTCAAATTTTGTCTATATATTGAAGTGTATTAAAATGTAAGAGATTCAGCCTATTTTAAATAGTACTATGAAATTTCTTCTTAAAAAAAAAAGTCAATAATAATGTTATATATATTAGCAATTTAAAAATAATTTACTTTGAAAGCGCAAATAGAAATAACAAGTAGACTTTCTTTTTAACCAAAGACATTATTCTTTTAATTTAAATATATCAACGAATGAAACTGAACGATTTGATTTGAAGTAATCAAGAATTATATTAGATTATAGTTATTAATCTATAACCTAAATTGATAATAAGAAGTAGTTTCTTTATTTCAAATAGCAATACTTATTGCTTTCAATGAACGATACATTATATCAACTTTAAATGACTCACTTTTGACCAGATCAATCATCTTCCTGACTTCTGCCCTCGTAATAAAAAGCAACCAGTATTGATGTATAAAATTGCAAGAAGTATTGCTCCCTAATTTTTGATTACGCATCAAAGTCCCTCTCAGTGACTATACTGGAGCATCAACAATAAACTGCACGGTAAACAAAAAACTCCCACCAAAATCAACTGGCGTACTTAACACTCTGCCAACAGCAAGCGGACTCACTGAGGATACCATAAGGAACCAGCACTCGGTCGAGCTAAAAAACCCACACTCACACGAACTCCCGGAATCAGCGTAATTCAAAACCCAGCCAGGGGCATCTGCGAAATCGCACGGCTTCGCCGCCGAGGCGAAAAAAAAGGAGCGAGAGGGGGGGGGGCAGTACAAGTAAGAGTACACGACCAGCAGCCGTAGCAGCTGACACCCAGGCAAATTCCACACGCCAGCAGCCGCGGGCTCGCGCATAAACACAGGCGGGACGGCGTCGAGAGCTGGGCCGAGCGCAGGGGAGAGGAGGCGGAAGAAGGAGGCGGCGGCAGACTGGGAGGCTGCGGCTTCGCCGATGCATCGGACACGCAACGCATTATCAGTATACTCACGAGCGTGGACGTCGGCCCGGGCGTCATATCACTCCCCTCGGCTGCTCTCCGCGTCGTTTGTGCTGGGCAGATTCTCCTCTCACAATCGGCGGTGACCGACGACGTCGTCGCGCTCCATCACATCACACGCACACACTACCCGCGGACACCTATACCCTACTGCCGAGTCGAGTCGAGTCGCCCGAGTCGCTCGCTGCCTCGCTCGCGCTACTGTGTGTGGGTGAACATAGGCGCGCGCGCGAGAGAGAGAGAGAGGGAGGACGGAGGACACACCGCGCGACTGACTCCCGACTGGAAGGAGGCCGAGGAGCGCGCGGCGGCCACGTTTTCGATTATACACCGTTTATCCTGCGCTCACTCACCGGGCTGACGTCAGCCTCTCGCGGCGGCGCGGCTTCGATTTTATTGGGGCCGACACACCCCCCTCTCGCCTCTGCGGCCACTACGCTGTTTTGAGAGACTTGCTATCATAATTAATGTTTACATTAACAGTTTATTTTAAATCGGAAATATTTCATCGTTTTTAAAAATTTGTTTCTTCTGTTGAGATCTGTATAGAAGCCATAGAAGGCCAGATCGGCCGTTTTCTTGATAAGCCAGACTGCAACTTGCAAGGCGCACTGGCGTTAGTTCTGCCCCCATCAGAGTAGAGGCGCTGCGAACTGCAGAGTAACACTCGCTGTTAGCATGCAGTCTGCAGTACCGACATTGCGTCAGTGGTAACTGGTAACGGTAAGGCAGTACCTCGAGGTCGGTAATCGCTGTAAATTTCGGGTATAAAATCTATAATTTAATTACAAGTTTATTATAATTGAAAACGCATTGTTTGATGGAGTAAATGAATTAAATGCAATTAAAGTATTTAAAAAAGTAATACAAGAGGTTTTTTTAATCAAAATTTAAAATAAAACAATTAGAAAAACAATTGCAATTATTTACATTGTTTTTATAATTATTACTTAATAGTAATGTTTTATTTGTTATTTTATTATTCAGAAAACAACACGTATTACTTTTGTCAACAGGGCTTTATTAAATTATCAACAGCATTGATATCAGCTTCCTATGATTCATATAAAAATGTTATTTAGCAGCTTCAGAATTCCCTGACCTTGACCATTCATCATTAACGTCGGGAAAATGCAATCAACGTGAATTATGTCGTAATCATATATCGTCGTTTCCTATGAAGAGTAACACATCTCAAATAAGGTCTGTTTTAATTTTAATATCTGCTGTTTTCAAAGAACCAGAACTGAAACAAATGTATCTAGGACCTGAAAAACTCGTGGTATCATTGATATGATACCCTATATTGTTTATCAGGTTATGGAAGTTTATTTTGCTCTAGTGCTTTAAAAACGACAAATTAAAATTAGACCTTTTCGGAGATGTCTTAGTCTTCGTAGGAAGCAACGATGTGAACATGGGATGAAAAATATGGAAATTTTAAGCCGGCAGTAAATGTAGCAATCCACTTTCCTTACAAAATTTATAGCGAATCCGTGTGGTGTAATTTTAAAATGCAGTTACAAAACAATAACATATATACACATGTAGGTATACGTAAATACGCTCAAACAAATTATTAAAAATGTCCTTTTTCGGAGCCCCTGAACGAAACAACCGCTCCCCCACGAAAAACTACAAAAGGCAATTTCCTTTCAGCGAAAAGATAAGAAAAAAAATCGAACTCGAACGGAAGCCCGCGAAAAAAAGCGTCCCCTCCGCACAGGTGTCCACGGGGAGTATTGATCAGGCCCGCCGTGCGGAGGGCGGCTCGGCGCCGGCGCACAGCCGCGCCGCTTCGCCCTCCGCTGCACGAGTGTGCAGATCGCGCGTGGCGTGCACGGTGCAGGCCAGAGCTTGCGTAGCGGGCGCGATGTCGTCGGCGCGTCGCCTCCACCTCCTGCCCGTGCTGCTGGGCCTGCTGGCGGCGGCCGTGGGCCTCGACGACAGCGACAAGCAGCTGCAGGAGGCCGGGCTGCAGAGCTGCCTCGACGGCTTCGTCGTGCACCGCGACAAGATCATACGGACGCAGGACTCGCGCGAGATGGGCGCCAAGTACCTCAACGAGATCGACGTCAAGGACAGGCTCGACTGCATGCGCTGGTGCTGCGAGACCGAGCACTGCGACGTCTTCATCTTCGAGGAAAAGGTGAGAGCTACTGGACGAGGTATACACTTTTACGGGGGTGGGGGTGTTATTTATTTTCTTTTTACGTGGGTTGCGCGTTTCGTTCGATGTTTATCGTTTGTTGCGTTTGAGATTTTTTTTTAGACGGATGTGTATATATAGCGATTGTTTGTGGAAAGCGATGAGGTGATTTCGTGAGGTACAGTTTTATGTTGCTTGAAAATAGGCGATCAGTTTTATAGATTGAGTGTGATATAAAGTTAACTTCTAATTTCATTATCTGATGGCGATTATACAGTAGTTGAATTAGTAGATTTATTTGTAAATTTTGGTGTTTTTATAGCTAAAATAAATACCTGTGTTAGATAAAGTAGGGTAGTGCGATTGGACGAAAAGAATCGAATCGAAACGGATTTCACGTTTTATCCAATGTCATCTTTCGTTTTATGCAATGTGACGGAAAGCGACAATGCGGCTAATACCTAGAATCGAGTAGGATACTCACACTTAGGAGAAAAGTTTATCTGATAAAAGCATTGAGCTGAATAAAGCATGATTTAAAAAAAGTAATTTCGAAATCGTGTAGATACCGATATGTATGTAGATTACGCACACGAATAAAAAAGTGGCAGTTACGACTAAAGAATTTTTTGATAAAAATTCCATCGCAACCGTCGTAAACATTATTCAAAACTAATTTTTATACTATGTTTGTGACATCTTTTACTTTACTCCAAAATTATTAAGATCGAAATAATTTGTACAAAAAATGAGAGTAATTTTAAAAAAAGTTTTAAAAATTTGTTTTTGGGTATTTACCAAAATACAATTACTGAATTGTACCTGTTTTTTGCAGAAACCTGGGAGCTGTTATTTGTTCCACTGCGGGCCGCCGCATGATTTCAAGTGCAAGTTTACAACCCATGCAAATTATAGTAGCGCGGTGCTGACGAACTACAACCTGCAGAGCCCCGCCGCCCTCGAGGAACAAATACGACGCAATCAGCAGGAGCATGAACTCAAATCTCTGAGGTAAATTTTTCTAAAGACTAATAGTTTACACAAAAAAAAACACCATGCATTGAAAAGCGTAGTCAAACTTGAAAAATCACAAAAATTAATACTTGTTTTAGAATAAAAAAATGAGAAGAATAAATATTGAAAGTTTGTCGTGAATTGTAGGAAAATGGAGCCTCCGCCAAAGGAGTACAATTATTTTACCAATGCACCTACGACAACCTCGACGACGCCTGCTCCGATACCGATCACCACGTCCACGACGCCGGAACCTGTTCGAAGTAAGCTCATTTTCTATTTTTATCACACGATAAATTACAAAATTGCATTTAAAATCTAAGTGCAGGTAACTTTATTTATCCTTATAGAATTACTCCAATGTAATATTCTGATTAAAATTAATGTATGTATAAATTTTTTCCACCAAGCTCCCCTGTGCAGCCGCAACCAGTTCGAGTGCCGGTCGAACGACGACTGTATAGCGATCTACAACGTCTGCGACGGTATACCCCAGTGCGCAGACGGCTCGGACGAGGCCGCGGACCTCGGCTGCCCCGTCGACCGAACGACGAATCCTCCCCCGCCACCGCCGCCCCCACCCGTTGCACCCTCGCCCAAGCCATACGTACCTGCACTGCTGCCTGACGTCATCAGGTACCAGCAGATGATGCAACAACAGCAATTACATGGACAGGTAAGTATTTTATTTTTGACTTGAAAGACAAAATTTGTTATTTATTTTCTTAATCCTTTGTTCATTAAATTAACATCTCACCGATTGCGGTTCCCCAACAATGTTTTTAATGTGGGATTTTAAGTTTTTGTCTTTTTTAGAAAGCGATTTATTTGATCCATCATATTATCAAATAAATAAGTAAATAAAATTAAATTTCCTGCCCTAGCAGTACCCGATGGTGTACGGCGGCGGCCACGTGCCGGAGTCGGCGGCGAAGGGCTGGCCGGTGCCAGGCAACCCGTTGCCGCAGCACTTGCCCCCGGGCGCGGAGGCGAGCTACGCTGGCTACATCAGGCAGCAGCAGCAACAGCAACAACCCGTGGACGAGTCGGCGGTCGTCGGGGGCGCCGGTGGTATGGGCCAACCGCAGCTGCCGGTTAACTATAAGTCCCCGGGCTATCAGTGGAACAATTACCCAGCGCCCATTTACGAACAGAGCCCCGATAAGATCAGTAATGGCGCGGCCCTCGATGTGATGCATGCCCAGAATGCTCTCCCGCCCGCTTACGAACGTATGTCTCCCACCTCCCCCGGTGCACATTTTGTACTCAAATATATAATGACTTTATCTTTTTTTTTGTATTGGTGGTGCACTTTTTTTCTTACGGTTCTTGGAACGAAAAATGCGATTGTTTAAACTTTCTTTATTTTTTTAAAATGATGTTTATAACGTGTAAGTCGTAAATTTAATAGATTCAAATGATTTTTGCCTCCTACACGGAATGAGCTTTACAATAAATTTTGCAAAGAAAATTCACATAAAAATTACCGATCCGTTTAGCATAATTAGTTTTCTATCAGTGTAGATTTAGATAATAAATTAATATACTTATTTTTTTAATATAAATAGAAAATTTTTTTGTTAATGAAAGGGATAATGGATTTCAAGTTGAAACGATCGCATTATTCTTACGCATATTTTAATATTCTTCGTGGATGCTTTTATATTGCATATTCTTAATATTAACATTTTTATTTTGTCCTCACAGAAGAGCAGCCACCCCACATATTTAACCATAAAGCTCCTGGTATGCGAATGGATGAAATGGAAGCCCAAAAGTAAGTGAACTGCACAGTTCAAGTAAATTTATTCTATTCGCGAATGCAATCTATTCATTGCATACAAGTGAGACAAATTCCTAAAACGCTGCTTTATTGCATAGGCAAAGCAGAAGATCTCATTATAAAATGAGATACTGACCTTTATACAATTTTCATTTCTAATCTAGGCCAAGAGTCCGGAATAAAGGTCTTTGTGTACAAATGATACTTACAACCTTTGTAAAGGTCTAACTATATAGATACTCTTACAATGGCCTAGTCGCACGCAGCGTCTATGCGCTGAATATAAAATTTAATTAATATTAAATTTTTAATTTCCAAACATTTTTTCCATTAAAAGAACTTACGGTACTTATTTAAGTTTATTAATATATGTCGTTAATAAAAATTATTAAAAAAAAAATGTTGATTCTTCATGAGGAACTGAATTAAGGTGAAAATCACGGAAGCGCCATATGTGCCCTCGATTATTTAAAGCATGCTCTATAAAGTCTCATAAAAAAGGTGTTACATATTTTCACTCAAAATCACGAATAAATCAACAACAAATTTTCATTGCAGTAATATGTACGGGCAGGACCCAAACCGGGGCTACGCGCCTTACTACCCTGCGGTGATGCACCACGTGGAGCCCTCCTGGCAGGAAGGCAATCAGGTGCCTCCGCATATACCTGTAGTTACAGCGGCGCCTCCACACGAGCGTCCATCCCCCGAGACAAAAAAACACGCTACGACTTCAACGACTCCGCCGCCTTGCGATGTAAGTTTAACCAAAAATTAAGAGGGAAATTAAGCTCTACTGAGATGAAATTTTAATTTCAGCCGGAAAAAGAAGAGGAGGCCTCTAAGGCACAGAGCAGCAACGATAAGAAGTCAGAGAACGGCGAGGTTCACAAGAGCGTCCACGTATCACCGCCTAAGGAAAAAGAATCCAGGGTGGACACTGAGGAGAGCCACAAGAGCAAGCCTACCCCTCACAATACAGTTAAAGCTGACAATCATATAAGTGAGCATTGTATTTTTATAGCAGGATGTGAAATTAGTGGTTAAGAATCTACAATATCACCATCGATTAATTTTCTTTATTATATGTAAAATTTTTATTAATTTCTTTCACAACTATAGATTTGTTTGGATTTTTAAAGATTAAAAAAAATGTTAATGTTGGTGTAGACATGTAGTTTTAGATTCACTACCATGCAAATTTTACATCCTTATCATGAAAGGTATTACTAGTAAATTAAATTTGAATAATCATAAATTCATTGTAAAAAAAACATTAAAAAGTTGATTCAAAATTCTACGACTTACTAACAGTTGCATACTAAAACCGCTTTTTTCCATCAGTTCACGAGATGGAACTGCGGAAGATGGCTGACACACACCTGCAGGACTCGAAGGGCCTCGCGATAGCGGAGCACATAAGGAGGCACAGCACCAAGCTGGAAGACCTGGAGATCTCGCGTCCCAAGGGCGCAGTGATCTCGCTGGCGCTGGGACTGACGGTCACCGCGGTGATGGCCGTTCTCATAGCCTGCCGTCTGCGAGTGGTGAAGCGACGGGGTCGTGGCCGCGGACACGACTCCTACGCTCACGACGCCGACTACCTTGTCAACGGCATGTATCTTTAAAGTATCGCCCGAGGCACGGAACTTGCCCTCTCCGTTTTTGCCGGGGTTCCGAAGGTTGTGGCTGCGGGGACGACGGAGGCTAGGAATCCGATTGTGCTTTAGTGACAGGTCGCGCATGGGAAACAAATCATATCGGAGCTGCCGAGGAATATCGCGCTGACGAGATTTTCTTGGTTACGTATTTTGAGGAGGGGCTTAAGAAAACATGTAACGGCAATAACTGCAGGATGCTTAAGGCTCTTATATGATTTGTCGTGGAGTGTACGAAAACTGTATTTTTTTTTTATTTTAATTAAGAATAGGTTTCTTTTTTCGTTTGAAATCTGACACAGTCGTACTCCAAATGAGACTGAAATTGCCAAACACGATTCAATGAAAATTGAGCAGTAAATTAACTATTAATCTTAAAATTTCAGTTTATTAATACGAATGAAATTCTCGTACCGTAGGTCGATAAACTCCGAAAAATGAAAAGCTGATGCGAGAATCCAGCAATGGCTCAAGAACGACACAGTTGACAATTGAAAATTGTACCAAAGTGTAATTAAAACAAACATCTCAGCTAACAAAAAAAAGGATCTCAACGACTGAAAAAATTCTAAATTTTATTTTTCTACGCATCAAAATTACTACCACACGTGTAACTTAAGCAGCCTTATTAGACGAATTTCTTTTGTCCAATTGCTAGTATCTGTTAAAATAAATGATAAAATTTCACGCGTATAATTTCTGAGACAACGCGTACAATGACCATTCACTTCTGGGGGATGAGCAAAGCATATTTTCGTATTTAAATCAGCTACGCGGTCAGAGCAAATCCGCGAAAAATTGTTCTGTCGTGCGAATAAACGAGGACCCTTCCTCGATCCGCGCGGCGTTTCGATTAACTTTAAGTAGCTAGCTTTCTAATTCCGACGTTTCTACGAATCACGGTGTAATTTAGTAGAGAAATATCATTGTTAAAGGGAGTAGTGCGGTAGCGATAATATTTTACGAATTTTAATATACTTTTATCATTTTCAAAAATTATGGTGTATTTCAGTGATTTTTCATTTTTTTTAAACATTGATTTAGGTTGGTTAGTTAAGTTGTATTTTATCTGTTATTACTGTTAAAGTAAGGAAACAGTTTATACGGATTAATGGATATAAAAAAATTGTAATTGCATAATTGACAAAAATTGTAGACAGTCCTGCTAATTGAAGATTGCGCAGCGTCTTATACAATTTTATTGTCTTTTTTTCTAAATATCGTTAATAAAGATGTTATTTGTAAAATAAATACTACGTCTTCTTCATACTTTTAATTTCAGTTCTGCACAATTACTTTAATTTTTTTACTGTTTTAATTATGTTTATCAAAAATGAAAATCGACAACTATAAGCTTTTTTAAGTATTATGAAGCAATGTCTTATTCAGTGATACAAAGTACGAATTAATTTCCTCTCTTTAAAAAACCCCATGTCGGTCTTCGGAATCGGTAGATCGCCGCCAAAATTCAAAAAATTTTCTCTCGCAAGGCCCGTTTTCCCATGCTCACTGTAGAGGCGCTCTCCTCAGACGGGGCCCTCCCCTTTGACACGCGCCAGCTTTAAGCGCCGTCAGTTCGTTGTCATCCCTGCTGACCTTTAGCGCGTGCACGTCCCTTGTACCTCTAGTCCTTAGCTTCGCTTTCCCTTGTCTCTTTGTGTTGCTGTCATCATTGAGTTTGCTCAATAAATTGTTAAACGTTATCATTGTAAATATTCCTTACTGGAAATAACTGTGTTTTCGTTACGATGTTTAATCCTACTTCTACGATTATGCATGAACTTGCTACGCCTGCGAATGGGTACCTTATTTACGCCCTATGATCTAGCAGCCATTGGTAGACAAGCAGCTCACTCCCAAGTAGTATAGAGAGCCGATCCCTACAAATTTTGAACATTATGCGGCGAACAGACAGTTCCGACCGCTACTCGAAGCTGTGATAGCTACCACAAATATATTTACATCGGTCTTTATAAGTTGCTTAAAACTCAAAAAGCGCAATGGAAAAGGGAAATTTAACATGCTACTCTTGCGTGGACGATAACTGCGATCCGTTAGAGGCTTCAAAAGTTTGCACAAATGCATTTGCGGTAAGCTGTTATTTAAACATTATTTATTAAATTAAAATATTTTTTAATCTTACAACAACGTTCCTACGCGACGCAATTATTCGAATGAAAATTTCCATTCCAGTGCTGGCAGTCGTCGACTTTCTTGCCTGACGGCAAACAACAAAACAGGCGGGGATGCGCTATGGTCAGCATAGCGGCTCAAAATAAGGCCTGTCTCTATAGTTTTGACCGTATTAGCTCTATAGATTATATTGACCATCGGTGCTGTATAAAAGATTTATGCAACAGTGAACCCTTTCCCCTCTTGGAGCATCCACCGACCGGTAAGTCGCCAGATATTTATCTACCGATTAAAGTGTCAGATCGGTTAGCGATCGGAAGAAATCGAATAAGACTGTTTTATCGTAAAGAAAGTTCTTTCAAATCAGTTAAGAAGAATCTTGCACATTTCGTGTTTCATTCGACAGAATCAATTAAAAAATATTTGATATTTTCTGTATACGTTGGTGTTGAATAGTCTTATTTATTAGAATAAAAAACGTAAAATAATTTTTAGGACGTTCGAGTATAAGGCGTCATGTCATAAAGGATGCATATTTCCAAATCAGTTGAAAAAATTTTAAAAATCAGAAGAATTGTTTGTTTGTTGAAATACCACTTACGAAATCTTGATGACAAATTGAATTATGGCAGTTGAAACGATCTGGACAGGGCACTGTAAATCTACATCCACTAAATTACGTGTAAAATTCTAAAAAAATTTCTATCTTTTTAAGTAGAATTAGTGTGCAAATAATTAATAATTAGTACATTTATGTGTTTACAGGTGAAGAAAAGAAAGTGAATCCAGGAAATAACCCAAAGTTATTAGGAACGATTTTAGGTTCTCTCATTGGTCTGATCTTAGTCACTTGCACAATAACATATATGTATTACCTTAGGAAGAGGACCAAGCGCGAGATCCGAGCGTCAGCCTGTGGTGACAGTACCATAAAGGTAATTTTCCTTCAAAAATCGATGATTCCCATTATGCACGAATGATGGATCCATAAAAAATATGTCATACATTTGTCTGCACTAATTAGCATATGTTTTACTTTCAATTAAAACAATGCCGAGTATTCTCCATCCTTAATAAGTAATCAAAATCAGTAAAGCTCAGATTAATTTCAATAAACCTAAATGATTTTACAGTACTTACATCTGGATGATCACAATCTAACTAGCGGCTCAGGCTCAGGCGTGCCGATGCTGGCGCAGCGGACGCTGGCGCAGCAGGTGACCTTGGAGGAGTGTCTGAGCAAGGCCGGCGGATTCGGCCGGCAGATCTGGCGGGGCATCCTGCAGGGCGAGCGCGTCGCCGTGAAGGTCTTCTGTACTCGCGACGAGGCCACGTGGGCCCGTGAGACCGAAGTATACAATCGTCTTTTGTCCTCGTCTCACGAGAACATCCTCGGGTACATCGGCAGCGACGTCGTCGGTCAAACCGGCTTCACTGAGCTGTGGCTCGTCACCCACTACCATGAGCCTGGATCGCTGTACAATTACCTTGGACAGGTGAAGGGATACAGATAGATTGATCAAATTGGATAGATCTGTATAGGGCACGTTAAAAAAGTGAATATCCAATAATTAGTGCACTAAACTTAGCAATGTTCTTTTTTTAGTACTGAATTATGATTACTTATTGCTATATATATATACTTTCTGCATTTGAATCAGTACATTTAAATACTAAAATTTTTTTATAACACATCCGAATGAATAAGACAAATTTTTATACAGTGGGCGAGAAAAGTTTGTCCTTACCGAGCTGAAAATTAATGGATGACATAAAAATAGGGTTAGATAGATTCCATTGTATCCGTTTGATAGAGTATTGAATAATAATCGGTACGTGTTTTTTTCTGTTCAATATTTAACATTGACAAAAATAGTTAATATTATTGCTGACGTGACGTCACCATAGGGTATAATAGTATACCTATATCATGTAAAATTATGACATCACGTGCAATTTCAACATTTTCAACGCACGCTATCTTTGTTAGTAAACACTAAATTAAAAAAAAAAGAAAAAGCATGTACCGATTATTTTTGAATGCTCTATCAGACGGATATAGTGGAATTTTATATAGCTAAGTTTATTCTTCATTATCCAGTTGTTTTATAAGCATACCCAAAGAGTCTTTTTCGTTCGCAAATCGTAAAAAATGCTGTAATAAAATTTCAAATAAAATAATAACGAATTTGTCAAACAGTTATCTCAGCATCTAAGTCACCGCCAAATGATTGACATATGTTTGAGCGTGACAAATGGACTATTGTACCTACACAGTGCAATCGAAGGGACGCATAAAAAGCTAGCGATGGCCCACAGAAATTTATGCTCGAAAAGCATTGTAGTGAAAGCGAACGGAACCTGCGCGATCTCCGATCTGGCGCACGTCATCAGCGAGGACCGCCTTGACGCGAACAAACTGGACCACAAGCGGATATCCAAGCGCTACATGAGTCCCGAGCTGCTTGAGCAGACGTAAGCAGAGTTGATTTTTTCAGTGTTAATCATTCAGTCTTTCTCCAAAAAAAAAAAAAAGAATAATAGGTATAAAACCTATTTCAAATGCACAATTTATAGATATAATTGTTTACGTGAAAACCCTTAGTAGTTATCGAGAGTGTAAAGAGAAGACATCATTTATTATGATTATTTTAACAAAATTTAAATTGCTCCTTTTTAATTTCCAGGCTCTATCAGCAATCCCTAGAAAGTTTTCGCCGCGCAGACATATACAGCCTCGGCTTGGTGTTTTGGGAGGTCTGCCGGTGCTGTATTGACAACGAAGTCTCTGTGGGGTACGCTGCACCGTATTCAGAATGGCTGGCGAACGGCGATCAAGAGCCCACTCTGAATGAGATGCGAAAGCTAGTAGTTGCCGATCAGCGAAGACCATCAATTTCCAACTGCTGGGATTCTGATCCCGTACGTCTTTTTGTCTTTTTATTTTTTATTTGAACAAATAGTACTTTGAAAAAACTTTATGAAATTATATAAAAACGGTGCAGATGCACCGTTTTTATATACATACACTCATATTTATCGAGTTTTATGTGCACATCTGCACCATTTTTATAGGGCTTTCACACAAAGTTTTTTTCAATAGAGAGAAACGCGTATATTTTTGATTTATAGAAAATTAACTTACAAACAATAATAGTATTTCTTCGATTTTTCAGACGCTAGTAAGGATGAAAACGCTTATGGATGAATGTTGGTACACTAACGCCGCTGCACGACTACCGATTCTCCGAGTGAAGAAGACCTTAGGCAAAATTGCCGCCGACATTCCAGACATTGGACTAATTGCTTAAAAAGTTTCAAAATAGTAATTGAAATTATTTCAAAACGTCCATAATTTAAAATGAATTTAAAATGAACATTATTTTTATATTTCATGGATGATGGGACTACAGATACTTACGAAAAATGATTACTATTTTTATGTATGAGACTGAATTATCAAAATCTGTGAAAAGAAAATTGATATATAAATCAAATCATCAAGTACATTTATAGGCCAGAAGGTCAAAATAAAGATTTTATAAATACATAACATTGAAATTGAAAATCATTTTATATTACCTTTGTAAGTCATTGCTCCAAAATTCCTATAATCCATCTACTTACTCGTCTTACCATTATTTATCTCTTCCATACACACACATGCTTAAATACATACATCAATATATGTAATACCATCAGCTTACATCATCCGAGACCATCATTACAAAGAAATTAAAAAATACAAAAAAAAATAGGCTTTCTATTACAACACTTCCAAAAGCACAATTGCAAGTTCAACATTTCATACGCACATGGCAACGGAAACGGATCGTCTGCTGGTCGCGCTACATGTGCACATGCGATAGTACTTATACATATACTACCATAACAGGCGAATAGGATCCGCGTGCGGGCCGACGCAAACCCTAGCCTAAAGAAGCGGTGTGTGTGTGTCTATCTCCGGTGGGCGAAAAAGGCGACGAAGGAGCGAGGTTCGTGGCGAGTGACCGACCCTGTTGCCCGTGGACAAACGAGCTGATCTGACTTTACCGCCAGGATGTCGTCGATGCTGCGCTTCGTGCGTCGGCTGAATCTCGGCCGCGCCGAGCGGAGGTTAGGTGTGACCCTGCGCCACGGAGTCGTGCCCGAGGTACTGGCCGCCGCGCGGTGCCTCTCAACTCCCAGCCTCGACCGGTGAGTGCAGTACCTCCGCGAGGTGGTTTTCACCGTCGTGGAGACGAGCTCGCAGCTTCACCGGGGTTTATTGTGCTTTGCAGGAATTATGTAATGAGGCCCGCTGCAGTCAGAGCGGACTTCACCAAGCACAACCTCATCAATCAGAAGCTGAGCGATATGGACTACAGGATTAAAAACTACATGTACATATTCAAAAATGACGTGGAGGAAGTACTGGAGATCGTTGAGAAGGATGGTAAGAGTGTCATTTTATTTTGGAGCACTGCGGCACTTAGTTTAGTTGGGGACAGGTCAAGCCGTTTCACTGGCTCATTTTGTGTGAAAAATTGTGGATTCGCTTAGTTCGGATGTCTAAATCTTTTCGTGTAAGTGTTGTACAGGTGAATCTGTAAAATATTTTTTTCTTTTAGGTAAAATTGACAGTGCACAAGCTTTACTGCTGATTCGATCCTGCGGAGAATTTTTACTCAACGAAAGTGTGCAGATACGAAGATCGTTGGTAAATAAAATTTGGAAAATATTAAAAGAATTACGTAAGTTTTATAATATATATAAATGTCCTTCTTTAGAAGGATTTATTATTTGAATATTAATTTGAATAAACAGAATACATGTGGCTTTAATTATTTATTTTCAGAGGTTCCCTTGGATGTATCGCATTATAATGCATTCTTATTAGTCAATCTTGAAAATGAAGTGGATTTTTCACCATTGGAAATTTTATTAGAAATGAATGATAAAGGTATAATACCAAACCGCGTAACATTTCAAAGGTTGATGGAGCAGTACTGCAATAAAGGAGATATTGCTGGTGCTACAAAGATATTGGAGCACATGAATCAGCATGATATTCCTCTAAATGAAAATATTTTCATTACCTTAATAAAAGGACATTCAAATGCTGGGTAAATTTAGCGACATATTTATAAAGTGTAAATAATAAAACATAAAAAATATTAAATTTATTTTAAATAGCGATACAGCAAGTGCAATCAAATTAATAGATGTCATGAAGCAAGCTGGAATAGAACCTTCAGCTCAGGCATATGGTGCAGTAATGTGCGTTTATGCAAAGACAGGGGATTTGGATTCCGTAATCAAAATGTTAAATGACTGCAAAGAAAAAGATATTTCAGTATCAAGCAAGGAAGTATTAGATACCATTTATACATTAACTATGAACAATTATGCAGATCATGTAGATAAGGTATGTATCTTTACTTATTTTACATTAAATTGTGCATGAAATATTTACAGTCTTTTTATAATTTTAATTTTTTTTATATTAGCTTATAGAGATAATGCCAAAAGGAGCTATGTATAATAAAATAGCAGTATCGAACATTTACAAATTACTGGACAAAGAGCAAGATAAGGTTGCTTACAAATTATTAAAATCTTTAATAAGTAATAAATCTCAGGATGAACCTAATTTAGGTCAATTTTTTATTCGAAAACTAGTCGCCATTGGTTCGGTAAAGAAAAACCACACGAATCCTGATATTTTAAATATTAAAGTTTATTTCAAATTTTTCAATTTTTTGTTTTAGGATACTGAAAAAATTATCAAATATTGTAAACTCATGAAAGAAGAAAAGATAAATTCCTCAGCTTTAATACCTGCAATTCATGCTGCTTTTTTAAAGGAACGTCATGATGTGGCTTTTCAACTTTTAAAAGAATTGAAAGAATCTGGTGGTGAAATAAGAGAACAATATTGTTATCCTCTTTTAGTTAAACATAGCAGTTCACATAATTTGCAAGGTAACAAAGACTGAAAATAAACTTAATGAACTTTAACTTGCATTAAAATGTGACTTTATCAAAATGTTTTTTTCTTTTTCATTTTAGATTTGTGTGATTGTATAAAAGTAATAACTAATGACTTCAAACTAAATCTAAGTATTATGGCTGTTAAAGATTTCATTGTTTCATATTTACCGGGTAACTATATTGAAACTGCTGAAGAGCTTGCTCAAAATGGTTTACGATTCCATATAACTGCTCATGCAATAGTTAATCACTTGCTTGACAAAGATAAAATAGCTGAAGCATTAAAGATTAGTAAGTATTTATATATGATTAGATTTGGGTACACATTATTTAAAGGTGGATTAATTTGAAATTTATTCAAATTCATTACAGTGCATGATACAAATATAAGGTACAACATTAGAATTTTTTCTTCAAATTTACCAGCTGCCTTTTTGAGAACAAAAGATGTTAATTCATTTGTTAATATTTTACGTTACTTGCGCTCAAAATCTTTACAACACGTAAACTCTGGTAAATCAGAAAATGAACAATTAATTAAAACGGAAAATGAAGAACCAAGTGAAACAGACATTGAACAACAAAGTAAAACAGAAAATAAAGACCAATTATTTTTGGAATTGATTAGTAATGTAGTGTCAAACGCTATTCAACAACTTCCCAAAAATGAGGTCCATATAGCGGAAAAGGTAAAAATAATTTCTGTTTAATTCGAAACTTTAATCCAAAATAGAAAAATAATGACAAAAATCATTCTAGATTTTGCAGGGACTACTAGAAAAAGGTGTAAATATCAATGAAAACGCAGTTTATAAAATAAAAAATCATTTAGGAGAGAAGCTTAATTCCAAATCAGAAGAAATTCTGTCTAAATTGGTCTCTGAAATTTTTGATCTTAGCTTTAAAAAATCAAATAACAGAAGATCAGATGTAACAAATAACAAAAGATCAGATGTAAGAAATAACAGAAGCTCAGATGTAAGAAAAAGTTTAAATACATTATTTTGCTAAATATTTTATAAATAATTTTCTAACAAATTTTTTAGAACCATTCTGGTAAACTATATTATTTAGAACGAAAATCTAAGGAGTTTAGTGAGTTTAAGATGTTATTAATTCAAGAACATGCTAAATTGCAGAATATAAAAGAAGTCGAAAAACTATTAAAGGTAAATTTTGAAGCACATCATTTTAATTTTTATTTATTGTAATTCACATAATTTTTTCTTCAGGAATTAGAGGATCAAAATATTACATACACTGTTGCTTTTTGTGCATCACTAATTTCTTTGTATTCAAACATAGACATTGTAGAGGCTGATAAGTGGTACTCTCGTCTTCGTGAAATCTATCCAGACTGTAAGATATACGCAGGCATACTTCTTCACTATGCTACAGCTCTCATCAAAAATAAGCGTCATACTGGTAAATAAAATAGAAAATTAATATACTTAAAAAAATGTAGAAATTTCAATCCTAAAATTTTTATTTACTTAGATGCTTTAAAAGTACTGGAACATCCAATGATCGAGGAATATGTAGAAAAAAGCGAAAAATCTGCAAAATTGCTTTCTGAAGTATTGCAGAATTGTCCTGAGCACGTGGAAGATTTTTTCAATACACTAAAGGATCGCGGATACATCGTTAAAATGACCCCCAAAATTCTTGGACCTCTCGTTAAAGTTCATCTGATGTCGTACGTATTTTATTATCTTAAAAATGTTCACTACTACTTTTAGTGAATCAAATGAATTTTTAAGAAACAAAAGATAAAAAATTAAAATGAAATTATGCAATTTCAGGGGTGAAATAGATAAAGCCATCGAGAAATTTAAATGGTGCTGCAAGACTTATAACCTAGCACCAATGAGAAAGCTAATCATGCAGGAAATAATTGTCCGGGAGGATGCGAAGGCCCTTCAACAAATGACGGATCTTATTACTCAAGTTCTTGACGAGATACAGGCATTGCACGATCTCGCTTTCGCATTTTTCGAATGTGATCGGCCGCGACAGGCTAGAAAAATTTTAGAGGTGAAGTAACGCTTGTCTTCATTTCAAAATGAGAATCTGCAAGAATATTTAACTAAACTCATTAATTTTCCAGACCGCAGGTTTGCGACTAAGAATTCAAAGTATTCTCTTGAATGCTGAAAAATACAGCAAGTACGGCCATATAGAAAAACTGGAAAACTTCATAAAACTTTTCCATGGCTTATACGTCGATTTGAATCCATTGTACTGTTTGTTACTGAATGATTATGGTTAGTTTATTAAAAATAATTTGAAAACTAAGAAATTTATGTTAAAGATAATTAATAAAATTTTAATCATTATATTAGAAAAGAATAACGACTGGGAGAAATGTTTAGCCCTATGGACGCAAATGCAAGAATACAATATTCAACCGTCGGGTACATTTATGGTTGAATTAGAGAGGATACTCAAGAAATTCAACCAACCTGTACCGTTTACTGTGCCGCATAACATTTCCAACGTCAATAAATTCTTTCACAAAGCCCTTGTGGAGAAGGATTTAAATCGAGCTGCTGAAATAGTTGAAAAGTAAGCATATATTTTTTGGTAATAATTTTTGTAAATACTGACTATTATTAATTCTTTTAAAAAATATATTTTATAACGATTTAAAAAGTATATTTTATGCTATTATATATATATTATTTTAATTAATAAGTAATTTTTTTTTTTAAATTTGGTATGGTATCCACGCCACTGGATCACAAGTCCAGCTTTAACGCTTTTAACCCCACTCCTCTTTATTTACACACATTATTACATTCATTAAATCCCTATCTCCCAAACCCCTCCACTCCGCATTCTCCCGTGGTTATGCCTGTAGGGCGGGGTAAACCTGTGGGCAAACCCCGAAGGGATAAATGCCGATTAGGAAAATCCGCCCCGAAGTGGTCTATGCATTGAACGATGCATCAAATTTGATGCCTAAGTTACATTTTGTAGGCTTGAGCACCGAATTTTTCAGTCACCCATTCAATGTAGTAATCGCGCCGAAAGTTGCTTAACTTCCCTGACCGCCTGAAATGCGGCCCCGCCACTCCGCCAAAATGTCGGTTTAATTAATAAGTCATTTTTTTTATATATTTTAGTTTACCAAAACAAGAAAAGCCAACGTATCTCCTACAATTGATTCAAGCTCTAGCAGGCGAAAACAATACCAAAAAAGCTGTACAGTACATAAATGAACTTATTAATATTACCAAAGTGGTGGAGCCTTATTATTTTGATGTTATCTCTTCCGTTTTTGTACAATTAGTTAAAAAAGATGATTTTTCAACCATTGTTGAATTGCTTAGAAAAATTCACGATGTTTCTTTACAGGTAAGCATAGTTAAATCATTTTCTAAAAGAAAAAAAATGATCATAGAATTGTTTGTATTTATTTAGCAAAAGACAAAAGGAATAAATAGAACAGTGGGATACTTTGGAGTAGTCAACGAAGTTTATCTTGAAACTGGACAATTTGCAAAGTTTATTGATCACTTGTACAACCTATTAGATCAGAAAACAAATATCTTGAATCTACCAATTGGTACTCTTCTAATCAAAGGATTAAAACAACATCCAGAATTAGAAGATAAGTGTAAGTATTATTTACAATAATAAAATTGAAAAAAAAAAAAGTTTTTACACGTTTGTGTTCTGAGTAACTTTAAATAATGTTTATTTTAGTTAAAGAGTGCGCTGTTAAAGCTGTGCAGTATAATAACTATAAACTCATAAGTGTTCTTTGGGCTCATCAACTTGCAGAAGAAAGTCCTGAAGCTGCAATAACGTGGAATGAGTATCTGTCTAAGACACCCAACATATACCCTGTTACTGCAGTGTTGGTTTGTATCGAAAAACGAGCTTTTGACAAAATCCCTGTAGTAGTTGAAAAAGTGCAACAGACAAAAGGAATCAATGATTTAGAAAAACGAAGAATATTTGCAGCAATCCTCAGAACAGTGTTAGATACTGGTTGGTATTATATTTATTTATAACTGTAATCATTTTTATTACAATTTTATCAATTAATTTAATATTTTTATGCTTTTTGTAGATTATCCACAAAAACATAACATTGCATTTGAATGCCTTCATCATGCAAGTAAAGTTATAGATGTACATAATTTTAATAACAGAATAATTCAAGAAATCCAAGAGAACGTGACTAATGGTCAGACGATTGAATCATTAAAAGCAAAGAATGAAAGGTATAATTATTGTACAGTTTTCTTAGTATCGCAATTTATTTAGTATTCAATTTTCTTATTTGCTTTTAGAACTCAAACCGAATTGACTGGGTAAGCTAATGTTTATCTGTAAGAATAATAAATATTCACAGATGAAGCATTTTTAGTAATGTGCGAAAGAGGAAACCTTAGATAGTTTTTTATAAAAAAACTATTACAACATTGTATAATAACATGTAAATGATCACTGTATAACATTACGAAGCAACTTTATAATTTACGATTACATTACAAACACCTAAGTTGTTTTTAGTAATTTACTTTGTCTGAGTGAACGAATGCGGATTTATTAAACGTTACATTATGTATAAATGTTCGGTAAATGTAACATTACAAATTTACATTTTAGAAATAAAAATGTTCTTGTTAATTTTATTTAATTTTATTTATAGTACAATTTCAATAGAACAAGTAAATAAATTAAGACACTTTATATTTTAAAAATATCTTTTAAATTTTATTAAACTTTGTTATAAATTCATTTTAATACATTTCTTATAGTTATTAAACAAGTTTCAATAATAATAACCCAATAATAATTTAATTTGATTATTATTTATTTCCTCTTAGTCTTTATGTTTATATTTACATTATGTTTGTAAAATTAAAAAAGGGAAATGCCTTTAAAATACTATCAAACACACTTCAACGAAGTTTAGAATAACTTTTGTGCTTCTACTTTAAAGTAGTAGATATTACAGAATATTTCTTCTTGTCATGAAATTAAAAATACAATTTGTTGAATCTATAAAAAAGACTGAATCATAAAATCGTAAGAAACCATTTTGGCCTTGTTCGCCTTGCATTATTTAAAAAGATATAAATCAACTAAATTTAAATTCGAGATAAGGCAATTAAATTACATTTTCTTTAGGACAATTACAAGAATTCATCACACCAATCTACTAAACATTGATAGCAGTCATTAGACTGTTTTGTATTTGCTTGACATGTGTCTTTCATCCATTCCTGGAAGAGCTCTCTGTCCTTTTTCAGGACTAAGAATTGTCCTAATACCACATATGCCTGAAAAATCAAATTATTTTTTAATTTACAACATTACTAAATAAATAAGCTGGTTCAATAAAAAGAATATAATAAAATAGTTATTTAAATTAATAGCTATTCCTACAAACATGAACGAATCAATTATCAAAAGAAATTGTACTTTAAAGAAAATTTGAAAATATTACAATATGTCCTAATCAGAAATTGTTTTTCTAAATAAATATAAAAAAAAATAAAGGAATTAAAAGTAGTGAAATGTACAGGAACCTTGTCAAAGCCAGCTGCTTCCAGACGTCTCCCAAGCACCTCTCCAACCCCTGCGAGATCGGTGACAGGCTTCTCGCCCATGGGCTCAGCCACAAAATTCTTATGCTTTTGCGATGTGCTCGACATTGTGACTGAAAATAAATCAGAAATAAATCATTAAAAAATGAAAAATATCCAGCAGTAAAAATACACTTTGAACAGCCTTAGTTACTTATAACTTTATTCTAAGTATAAAATTTATTGAGCACTATGGATTGAACTGTGATCATTGATAAATTAAGATATCACTTTTGTTCTTCTTATACTAAATAAGTACAGTGAATTGATAAATTAATGTATCCCAAAGCGAATTGATAAATAAAAGCGGCTGTTATCAATGTTGGCCAACCGCAATACAAAAGAATCTTCAACGAGTGCACAAATATTCGCAATTTACCAATGCAAAGAGAGTAAACTTTAAAACTCTCCTAACCTTCGATACAACAATATTCCGTTGATTTAAAAAAAAAAAAGCAAAAAAAAATTACCCACAGCGCAATAAAAAAGAACAGGCACTTCAAGTCGGCACAAACGTGGATTCGGGAATATATATCCTACGCGTAGGCGCGCCAAACTAGTAACGGTTATTCCACCCGACTCGGCGATCGGGTACCAAAACTCAGACTCCCTACGATGTAATCGCGTAGTTGCACCTCAAAAAACTACTTACGTTTTATCTGCGGTACTTTGTGAGTAAAATATCGATCCGCTTAATTCCGCGGGCGCGTGTAAGTGTTGGATGATTCAACTTTTTCGAAAATAAATCCGCCAACGCCGCGTCGAGCAACAAGCCGAACGTCGAGTGCGGACAACAGAGACACGACACCGACGCACGCGTGGATATTTATTTGAGTTCGGTGCTGCGCGTGTGTTGGAGTTTGGGCGCGGACTGCGGAGCAGTTTTTTTTTTCTTACTTGACTGTCACAGAGTCACCGGACGGTCGAGCGATTATAAAAGTGAATCATCAAACTCTTCGTATCTAATCGATAAAATGATACAATTTACAAGTACCTAGTTGTCGCTGAAATTAAATTGAGTTGATCATACCGATTCGATAGTTTGTGAAAAAATATTTGTATTTTTTTAATAAAGAAGTGATTTGTCTATCTTCGAAGTTTTATTGACTGTCATTGAATGAAAGTAATACAATGGGGCGACACGCATGCGCAATTTATTTTTTGCGTAAAAACATAATATGTAATCTGCACGAGAATGTAATACCTGAAAAGTCGTGTACTTTTTTCAGAAGAAAAAGTATAAGTTATCGGCCTGACAAGTTCAAGGCGACATTTTCCGTGTCTTCAAGTTTATCTGAAGTCTGTGATTCAAGTGGTTTGTTATCTTTCTTAGTGTCCTCAATTTTTTACTTCGTCTTTCAATGATAATGTAATTTTTTTTATTAAATTACTGAAAAATATTTTAAATAAAATTACTAAAATCTACTTACGCAGCTTAACAATTTATTGTTTATAAAATTTTCTAAAACTACAGATGCATTCATCTGTTTTGATTGTCTTTGAGGTTAGAAAGTAATAGTAAACATTGTTTTCCTTTATTGGGCAACTGCGCAAGTTAACAAAAAATTTTAATAACAGCATGTCATTAAAAAGAATATCTATACTAAAAAAAAGAAATATTTTTCCGACTTTCGACAAATAAAATGAAATTGATTTTACCTTTTTTTTTAGATATTATATGGCCCGATTTTTCAAACAAAGAAATGAGAATCTACTGTGTTGATATTATATAGATAAATAAAACTTCATTATGGAAGATAAACAATACAATACTCAAGCTGCTCTGGCAGATACAGAGATAGCTACAGACTCTGAAATGTTAACACTAGCAATAGAGTCCGAAGAAGTAATAGATCAACCTAATACTTCACACAGTTCACAAGAATCAAGAAAAAGGCCAATCGAGGATGAATTAGAACCAGCTTTAGAGAGAATAGTTTCTACGACTGCAAGCTGCAGCTCTAATTTGATTCGTATAGACAAGGACCAAGTATGTATCGATATTAAATAAACTGAATACTTCAATATTTCTAAACTGTACATTTTTTTTAGTTCAGAATTGGTCGAAAGCCTGACAACGATGCAGTGATACTTGATGTTTTCATATCTCGAAATCATTGTTTACTTGAACGGGATAAAAGCACTGGCGATTGGCACGTGACAAATTTAAGTACCACAGATACTCTTCTTAATAATAGGCAACTTGAGCGCAATAAGCCTGAATTAATTAAAGAGGGAGATATTTTACAGTTAAGTTTAAAAGATATTTTTGTATATAAGTTCATATTTATAAAGAAGAATGAAGAATCTGTAAAGCAGCCTAAACTGGAATCAACTGACTGTAAATTAGATTCTGTTTTACACAAACAGAAATCGTTTGTTGAATGGCAAGAAAATGAAAGAAAAGATCTTGAAAATCAATTAAACGCTAAGCAGCAGGAACAAGAAAGTTTGAAACAAGAGCTTGAACAGTTACTCCAAGATCAAAAGGTCACTAAAAATTGCAATGAAGAATTAAACAATCAAATTACAGAATTGCAGAAGAAAATTGAATTAGGAAATACATCTGAATTAGAGCTGCAGCAAAAATATCGAGATCTCCTGGGTACATTAGAGGAGGAACGTCTCAAATTTGAGAAAATGTTAGCGGAAGAAAAACAGAAATGGCAACAGGTGTTAAAAGAAACTAAGCAGGAGAAAGAAAAATTGGAGATGACTATGGTCGAACAAATGGAAGAGTGGAGAGAAAAGTTGGAGAAGAAGCAGCAAGAAGAATGGCAAAAGAAGCTAGACAGTTTATTGCAAGAAGAAAAAAGTGTTCAGACCAAATTACAGGATGAAAAGCAAAGGCTAGAACAAAAATTGAAGGAAATGGAAGAGGCGCTGAAAGAAAGAGAGAGGATTAATCAAGAACAACAAAATGGTATATATCAATTTTTTAATATTTATTATCAAACTTTATTTTAATTATGAAATTTAACATCTTTATTAATTATTTCAGCATTAGCAATAGTTACTCAACCAGTAGAAATAAGTAACTGTGTTGTAATAGAGACGATAGATCCAAAAAATATTCAAGGTATTCAAGAGCTTCCAATTCTGGAAACAATAGATTTAACGGACAGTGAAAGCTCATGTTCCAGTAAACAGCATTGCAAAGAAGAAGCGGTTATTGACAAAGTTAATAACATAATGGATGAAAATCTGACATGTAGTATTTGTTCGGAGCTTTTTGTAAGGGCAATGACTCTAAATTGTATGCACACGTTCTGTAGATATTGCATTGATTCGTGGATAAAGAGGAGGCGAGACTGTCCCAATTGTCGAGCCCCGATAATCGCAATGACCCGCTCTTTAGTTGTTGATAATTTTATTGAAAAGATGTTGGAAAGTCTGACTCCTGAACAGATGGAGAAAAGACATAAATTGATAGAAGAAAGAAGAAGTAAGTAAACCGTATTCATTTTTCAGTACAATTGCGTTACTATATTGCATACAAATTACAATAATTTTGTTTTCTGTTACAGTTCTTTCTACAGTAGTAATAAAGAAAAGAGGCTCAAGGAGGAAATAAATAATGTGTTCCATTGTACAGTTACAGAATATCAAGTTTTTGAAAAACGATTTTTTGTTTTCTATTTTTTTAAATAAAAGATTTGCATCACATTTTTTTAATTCATTTACTCTCCAATCACTTATACTAATCTAATTTGTATTTATATGTGATAAAAACAAACAATAATTCTACATTTCTTAAATTATTAAGTAAACTAATATTTCAATTAACAAAAATTCAATTTTAAGAGGAAAAGTAATTATGGAAAAGGAATAAAAAAATTGTTATACTTGTATATAATATATATAATACATTTATTTTGCCAAAGAATCGCATTCGAGCTAATAATATATTTTTTTTCTCATTAAACTCACATGTACTGAATGCCATTAGCAGCAGATGAAATACTTTTTTTTCATTCGACTTGTTTACTCCAAACGCGTTTCATACTAGTGGTTCAACGACTAATATACTTCTGGATGAACAAAGTCTCCTGTACTGTTTTGCATATTTGGGTGGAACTTTATATACATAGTAAATAGAAGGGTAGAAGATTAAAAACAGTGCATGAGCTTTCGAGCTTCGACAGTGACAGTAGTTTGTAGGCTGTGGTTGCTCTCGTTGTCCAAAAAAGGCTGCCTTTCATCAATTACAACTTTTTTTTCTTCTTATAAAAACTGTTTTGTTTATTGATTATTTTTCGTGTGTGCATGAGTTTTACACGTCCATCTCGTCGAGCCTCTATCATCGTCGACTCGACAAAACGACCTTGAGTCCGTTTGCAGCATTGTCGCAAGCTTTCTTCGCTATAAAATTCGAGATTACAAATGTGTGTCTTATGAATCGCTCTCGAAGGACTCAAAGTGAGCACCGCCGTACAGCCAACGTAATGGGATCTTAACTTAAAATAAACCGCAGGCTCTTGACAATAGTTTTACAGAGCTAACTTTTTTTTTCGATTTGTACAAAACGAAATATATAAACTTAACGGCTAAGATAAATTTGAACAATCTTTCGCGCAACTTACAAATTAGAATATAATAAATATTTACAGAAAAATGCACTTTTATGAAACGAAATAATTAACTGAGATATCTGCTCTTGACTACAATAACGAATCTCCAAATCCTCTTATACACACTTAAAACAAAAGCGCGATCCGCGGCTCACCCTACCGACGCAACAGTTACTTTCTTACAATTTCGCTTAACATTTTTTTTTAAATCTATCGTTATATCACTCTCGAAAGTTCCACTCGTCGCTTCGGAACTCGCGCCTAATTCTGCATGCTTGCGAATTACACGACGCACTGTCCAAGTGCCGTTTGAACAAAAAAGTGCTTCCACGGGGTTAGCGCGACGAGGGGTTCGGAGGTCGGTAGAGCGGGCTTTTCGCGGCTCCCGCCGGAAAGAAGAAGATTATCGCGGGCCCGTGTCGCTCAGTCGAGGCTCGCGTAAGCGCCGTAGTACTGGTCGAGCTTGGGGGCCGGCCTCGTGGCCTTAGTCCACCTGTGCGGCTGCGTCTCGGCCAGTCAAGGAATGTCGCCGCTGCTGACCGAGGACTCGTCGTCCTCGCTGCTCGAGGAGGCAGAGGTCTCCTCGGAGATCATGGCCTCGCCGCCGGCCTCCTGCGGCCGCTGGCCCACCTCCTCCTCCTCCTCCTCCTCCTCTTCCTCCTCTTCGTCGGTCGTTGACACCTCCAGTGCGACGACTTTCGAGCTGCTGTTGAGCGTCGCGTTGCCAGCGGAGCCGTTGCTGCCGTTGCTGCTCGTGCTCGTCGCCTCCGCGGCGGCGTTCGTCAGCGACTGCAACGTCCCAAACAAATCAAGAAATCGTTTTTTTTTTTGTTTTTTTGTTTTACGCCGAGACGTCGGTTTTGCGAATAGTGGTCTGTAAGGAATAGCAGAAAAGGCACGGTTATAAGCGTTGCTTTTAAAGTTTTAATAGGAGCAAGATTTATACTATACACTAAACGCTGATTACTACACTTGATGAGTGGGTGCGAGTGCATTTAAGCTCGTTAGACTTTATTCTCTTTCTCACTGCCGAGTAAAGTTTTCATTAATTGAGTAAAATAATCAGCGCATTTTGTTACTTTCCACTGTTTCTGCCTTTTATTTAGAATTTAGAATAAGTGTAAAGAAACAAAGGTATTGAAATGTTTTATTTATATAATAAAAAAATGCGTTGATTTATTCGTATATGTATAAAACACAACATTAAAGCATTTATAAGCAACTTAAGTAGAGAAAACGTGAAAAGTCACTAAACTATCAGACTACACTTATTTCTTTAAAGCAAATTACTTTATCGTTTTCATAGTAAAGAAAATAAATAAAATGCAACTGTTTCACGTCTCTCTCGTGCAAGAATGAGTGACACTTCTATCACCCCGATGAGAAGAGAAGTAGCATTTACGACGGTGCCTTACTCACCCAAGACTGATCGCCGGCGATGTTTCTGCGACGCAGGGGCGTGGAGTTGTAGGTCGGGCTCCAGTTGTGCTCTTCTGGGGGAGCGAGTGTGCGGGCCGTCGAGGCCCCGGACGAGGATTCCGCGACGGAGACGCTGTTGGAGCGGGCGCGTCCGGTGTTCAGGGTCGTTCGCCTCGGCATCGACAGCCGCAGCGAGCTCTGCCTCGACACCAACGACGAGCCATTGCTTTCGTGGTAGCGCCGAGACGCCGGACTGGGGCTCTTGACGCAACTGCTATTATTACCGCCGTCCGAACTCTCCGTTATGTCCAACGTCCACGACACTGAATCGCCTTTCTCCACCATGTACTTTACCATTGAGCAGACCTGTAAATTCAGTACGTTATAGATTGTGTTTAATTTAATTTAATGCGCTATTTTATTTTATTAATAATTTCGTCATTTCTTTTAAATAGTATATTAAATACTTATTTAATTAAGAATGGTAAAAAAATATATTGAAAATTAATTTATGGAGTATGAGATTTTGCATTGTGAATCAGCTGTGTTTGAAATAAGTTTTTGCTAAGGTTACCTCAGATTTTTGGGAACAGTTCGATTCATTGGAAGGGTGATCGTTGTGCTCTGGACCTAATGACTTGGATAGCCTCTGGGTCTGAGGTGTCAGCTGATTCTGTAGCACACTGACAACCTCAATCTTCTGTCGCAACCTCCAGATCAGCTCCTCGTTCTTTTGCGAGAGCCGCTTATTCTTGGTCGACATTTGGTGTATGGAACCCATTAGTACCTGTTCATTGAAAAATAAATTGCATTAAGTTCTCATTCAATAAGTACAATTAATTTCTATTAACTTTAAACGATTATCTTTAATCTACTAATGGATTAATTGAAAATATATTTCCAATTATAAAATGCTTAGGAGCGCATTAGAGTTATTATAGCCCTGTATCGCGTTAAAAGTCCTTCAATGCTGTAATAATACTTAACGCATTAGGCAATTAAGAATTTTGGTGTCGATTGCCTACATAAACTTTCATCTGCTGGGTGTTTCGTTTTTCACCTCGAAGAAAGGCGGTGCACGTGTAATGATAGTGCCGAGTATTTAAATTCGGAGACAAAATAATATACCGGCACTGCACTTGACTGTGAGTTTGAGTTGCTCATTTGAGAAACAGGTTTTCTACAATTAATTGTACATACAAGAACGTGGGTAAGTATGAAAGTAATTAAAGGGCACTTTATATAGGGATTTTAATTAATTACACTGTCATCCTATTAGTGCATGGCGATGCTTTTAAGAGGAAGCTGTTATATTATGTTTATACACGATTTCTGGCAAGTACAATTATAAATTAAATTTTCTTAAACACCTCACTATTAAACAGTAACAACACAATACTCAAATTCATCATCTTAAAATGGCGATGCGATAAGAAGATTCAAAAATCTACTTACTGACTACTTCTAATGATCACAATTAATTAATAACAGTTTTACTTTCAGTCTGTAATAAAATTTGATTTCTGAATTATTCTTTAATTTTGTGATTAAATTTGAAAAAAAAAAAAAAAAAATGATTATTACGATTATGAATTACAAACTGAGTCAGTGGCTTGTGATTACCCAGCACGAACTTGTATACAATTAATAAACTACAAACGTAACATTTTAAACCCAACATGTACCGATTTTTCGCAATGAAAAATCTAAAGAGATCGAGAATATCGCACCTCATTATCGTGAGTAAGCTGGCGCTCGAGAATCTCCTTGGTCTGCAGCTGGGCCTTGAGGTCCTCGCAGCGGGCCTCGAGGCCCTCGCACTTCTGCCGCAGCAGGTCGCGCTCGTCGAGTTCGCGCTTGAGGATGTCGCACTCTGAGCGCAGCTGGCTGCACTCTTGACTGCGGATCTCGAGGACCGTGCGCAGGGACTCGACCTCCGCCTGGAGCGACGTGTGCTCAGGCGTCGTCGGTGGGGTTGCTGCTGCTGTCGTCGCCACCGCCGCCGCCGCCGCCGCTGCAGCCGCTTTGGCTTGGGCGAGTTTCGCCTCGTGCTCGGCTACTAGCCGATCAAACGCCTGCCGGTGCTCGCGCTCGCGGGTCTGTAGGCTGTCCGCGCGCCGACGCTCGTCCTCCATCGACTGCTCCAGCAGCGAACGCTCCACTGTGCTTCGGTCCACTGGAAAATGCATTGAAGTGTTATTATTGATGCAAATATATTTATTTGAGATAAATAAGAGACTTTATTACTGAAGTGATGGTGTAATTTATAATGTTCGGAAAATTATAATTTACAGAAAATTAGATGGAATGAAGTACGATTTTTTTTCTACAATATGTCATCATTTACAAAAATTTCTCTGTGTTCTCTGGAATCATTAGTACACTTGAGATATTTCTTACTTTAAATAATAAATCATGTTTACATATATTTAAACCTTATTACATTTGTTATTACAAAATTTCTTTGGTTTGCAATAAATTAGACAAGAAACTATTGTAATTTTTATTTGTATGTTTTCCCTGAGCATTGTAATGCACAAATTCCTATAATTCCTATTTTTTGTTGATTTTCTTCTTCAATTTATTCTTGTGATATTCATAAATAAATTAAATTCTTCAAATGTAATTTCTTTAAAGTCTAAAATGAAAATTATCAAATGAAAGTCATACATCGAGAAGCACAGAACTCGGTCCATTTTTACACCAGTACCGAATAAAATCACCGCCGACAGTATCTACCAAAGGAAAGATATCTCAACTCGCAGCGAAGATCCGTTAGCCGTCCTTTATTGAAAGTCATGCGCGTTAATAATAATTCCAACCCAGCGAACATGAGCCAAATCATTTCTACATTCGATTTCACGAAGCATTGCAAAATCACTTCCTCTCCCCCCTACCTGGGCAGAAGCCCGCAACTCATTCGAACTCGCACTCGTAAACCAGTGCACAAAACAGTGAGTCGGGCCGTTCTCCCGAAATCCTAATTGCGAGGGTTAGGGGCGCGTTAATTAGTGCAACCTGCGAACAATGTCAGAAGGCGGAAGCGCCTCGGCGCTATCGGCGGGGGGCATCGCAAAATAAAAAAAACGCCCC